>JADBJO010002869.1:100000-102500 GCA_016801955.1 Conus betulinus
CACACTGGGGAACCCCTGATCATACGTCATGTTACTTTTTCCCTCTGATGCTACACACTGGGGAACCCCTGATCATACGTCATGTTACTGTTTTTCCCTGTGATGCTACACACTGGGGAACCCCTGATCATACGTCATGTTACTTTTTTCCCTCTGATGCTACACACTGGAGAACCCCCCCTGATCAAGCACCATTCTGAATGCTATCTCCGCTGTCCCACGGCAGCAGATCCAGGATAAGCGCCGATCCACTCTGCCCCACTGCTAGCTAGCTACGTGTGGAAACCACACCATCCTCCAACCGCCGAAGTCTGTGGCCATGCGAACCGTCCGGAAAGAACGACTGCCCCGGCTAAGGAGTTGATGTGACATTCCAGTGTCCTCCTCGCCGCATGGCATAGCCAGCAGGGTTCAGGCCCCGGGGTGGGGGTGGGGGTGGGGGGAGAACTATCGGTAATACCCACCCATTCTATCCATACTGTTCACAGAGGGTTCGAACCAGCGCACAGCACTCCAGTTCTGGTGATCATTTTTTAACACGGGTGCTGAAGTCTACTGTGAAGGACGAACGCTGTGGGAGACTTGGCAGTCACAGCACTCAGGAAAAAAAAAAAACAAACAAACAAAAACCAGACGCCTGAGAACAGAGGATTCTGCAGGCGTCGTGGGTAAGCAGCTCCAAGCAAAGCAGGATCAGTTTCTCGATGAAACGAGGCCATTTCTTGGGGAATAAACCTCACCGTCTACGTTTACCGGCTAGGCTACAGTACAAAAGTGTGTTGGCCTTGACACAGGGCTCGATCACGAGTCTACTGGTATTACGTCAGTGTGTCCTGGTCTATGTAAGGTTCGTCAAAGTCTGACAACAAATAAAAAAAAAAATAAATAAATAATAAAAAGCTGACTGTCATGTATGGGTCTGATCATTTTTTTTTTTTTTTTAAGTGACAGGGATTTACTTTGCTGTGACTTCTAGGCACTGTTATAACGGCGGGGAAATGTTTGAAAAAGACCAACCAAATTTGGTCGGAGTAACTTCAAAGAAACAATGAATGTGTTATTTTCAAACACTTGGAATCTGTGTGGATTTCCCTCCCTCCCCCTCCCAACTCAAAGGCTTATTACACGATTGCCAGATCCCCTTGATAATTTTCTGTGTTGTAACCATATGCTTGACCTAGAAAAAGGACACAATACAGATCGTTGGAAGAGGACAATAAATGACGTGAAGACTGTAAAAGGAATGAAGCTGACTTCATGATCCTTTCCACGTTGTGCCCGATAGCTCGGATGACTAAGCATGAAGTCACCACTTCCTTCTGAAGCAATATCACAAGCTATGTTCAATGTTTTGTAAGTCCATATTTCTCACTGCGTAAGAGATATTTCATGCCATTGTTACTAATATTTTCTCTTCAAAATACTGTATGTCGCGTTTCCTGTAGTTCCACTTTACTGTGTACGCTTCGTGTTTTTTTTTTTTTTTTTTTTTTTTTTTTGTACGAGCAATTTTGTTTGCTTCTACTATCTCGGATTTTGTTTGTTCAGAGCTTCATGTCTCAATCTTCACTTTCTTTTCGCGTGATTACTCTGCTTGCTCGTGCAGCAACTCATCGATGACACGTCTGCCGCATTTAGTCACGTTCAGATCACAAAATGGAGCAAGGTGTTCCAGCTCACTGCTGACCGGAATACCTCTCTTTTTCGACCCCTCTCGACAAAGTTCCTTGTGATGACCATGCGCCCACTGTTCTTGTCTTCCAAACAAACCACAGCGATGGGGAGAAAGGAATGAGCATAGTTCACTGAGCACGTCTTCAATGTTCACCTGACGTTGCTCTGCATTGATCTGTACACAAAGAAACCTAATTAGAGGAAAAACCCACCAGACAGACCTGTTCCAGTAAACAAAGCAAAACAAATTTTTTTTAATCCGGGGAAGGTAGTGCCTGTCCTTTCAACTGCGAATAGAGTTACCTTTTCTCAGTTTATGGGTCAAACAAATAGATATGGAGTGTCAAAATACCGAATCTGAAGAGCATGTCAGGATACAGATCGCGATGTCGACTGTCTGCATTACATGCACACCGTTTCACAACCAAGTTTGGGCGTTTTTTTGCTCTCTGAATGAAACTGTTAAAGTGACTGATGCGGCAAAATCACTTCAGGCGTGCCCAACAGCGACCATCTGTCTCACGGAAACGGCGGGATCACTCTCACTGAACGTGCGCTTTAACGCGGAGTATCTCCCTAGCACATTTTGTTCCGAACATCTATTCCCTCCATCCCCACCCCTCCCCTCACCCGAGAAACACATAGCACCCATTCATTTGCGTCTTTCCAAATAAAACCGCTCTCTTTTTTTTTTTTTTTATAAACAAATTCTTTCGATCCCTGTGTTACACAAAACAGCTTCACAAAATCTGGTAAAACACGACACAATCCTCAGAAGGAAGGCTGCAGAAAACTGAGAGGCATACAACAGTTTGCAACTATAGTG
>JADBJO010002869.1:107500-112500 GCA_016801955.1 Conus betulinus
AGGGTCACGGCCAGTGGTGGTCTGCAAGGGTCGTCCTCTCCCCATGCCATACCACCAGAGAAGGAGGCAGCAGATGGGGGGGGGGGGGGGAGGGTCACGGCCAGTGGTGGTCTGCAAGGGTTCGTCCTCCCATAGCCATACCACCAGAGGAAGGAGCAGGATGGGGGGGAGGGGAGGGTCACGGCCAGGGGTGGTCTTTGCAAGGGTCGTTCCTCCCTAGCCATAACCACCAGAGAAGGAGCAGGATGGGGGGGGGGGGGGGGGGGGGGGGGGGGGGGGGGGGGGTGGTGGGGGGCGGGGGGTCCTCCAGCAAATACCCCAGTGAAGGACTGCAAGGGTGGGGGGGGGGGGGGTCGCGGAGGCCACGTGATCGGTCTGCAAGGGTCGTCCTCCCTAGCCAATACCACCAGAGAAGGAACAGGATGGTGGGGGGGGGGGGGGGGGGGGAGGGTCACGGCCAGTGATGGTCTGGCAAGGGTCGTCCTCCTAGCCATACCCACCAGAGAAGGAGCAGGATGGGGGGGGGGGGGGGAGGGTCACGGCAGTGGTGGTCGCAAGGGTCGTCCTCCCTAGCCCATACCACCAGAGAAGGAAGAGCAGGATAAACGAGGGCGGAAACAGAAGGGGGGAGGGGGGGGAGAGGGTCACGCCAGTGGTGGTCTGCAAGGGTCGTCCTCCTAGCCATATCCCAACCAGAGAAGGAGCCGGCTGGGGGGGGGGGGGGGGGGAAGGGGTCACGGCCACAAGTGGTGGTCTGCAAGGCGTCGTCCTCTCATGCCATACCACCAGAGAAGAACAGGATGGGGGGGGGGGGGGGGGGAGGGTCACGGCCACAGTGATGGTCTGCAAGGGTCGTCCTCCCTAGCCATTACCACCCCAGAGAAGGAGCAGGGATGGGGGGGGGGGGGGGGGGGGGGGGGGGGGGGGGGGGGGGAGGGGTCCCGGCCCAGTGAGGGTCTGCAAGGGTCGTCCTCCCTAGCCATACCACCAGAGGAAGGAGCAGGATGGGGGGGGGGGGGGGGGGGGGAGGGTCACGGTCAGTGGTGGTCTGCAAGGGTCGTCCTACCCAAGCCATACCACAAAGAGAGGAGAAGGAGCAGGATGGGGGGGGGGGGACGAACGGAGGGGGAAGGGAGGGGAGCGGGGTCCTAAGGGGGGCACACAAGGAAAACTGGATGATCCAGACGGGAGAAAGGGAAGTCGTCATCCATAGCCAAGAGAGGTGAAGGACCAAGAAAGGCTTGGGGAGTATCTGGTGTGTAAGGGTTTGGGGGCGGAATCTCTGGTGAGGTCCCTAGCCATATGTGTTGAGAGGTGAAGGAAAGAAGTGAAGGGGATGGGGATGGGGGGGTGGCGCTCTCTGTGCCGTTGTTGAATACATCTAAGAGGGGGGCGCCTTCTACTATTCATCTCCGCCTAACTATCACCACAGCAGAAGCAGTTCCACGACAAGTTCCGTTGCTGCTGGGCATAATCATATGTGGCAATTTTCACGTTCGCAAAAAACGGATCATACGAAACACGGATTATGAGATGACTTCAACACGAGCAGGTCAATAGTCGTCAGCTCATTTCTATACATACAAATTATGTTAGGCCTAGAAGTCGATCTATACTCAATGACAGGCGCCCTCCCCCCCCCCCAACCCCCCCCCAAAAAAGAAAAGGGGGGGGGGGGGGGGTAGGGAGCAGGGAAAGGGGGGGGGGGGGGGGGGGGGGGGGGGGGGGGCCAGGGGGGGTAAGAAAAGGGGGGAGGGAGAAGGGGGGGAACCAGGAAAAGGGAGAAAAGGAATGAAAAGAAGAAGAAAGGGGGGGAAGAAAGAAAGAGAAAAGGGAAGAAGAAAGAAAGGAAAGAAGAAGGGAAAAAAGGGAAGGAAGGAGAGAGGGGAGGGAAGAGGGAAGAAAAGAGGGAAAGAGGGAGAGGGGGAGGGGGGAGAGGGAAGGGGAAAGAGGGGAGGGAAGGGGAGGGGGAAGGAAAAGAGGGGAAGGAAAAGGAAGAAAGGGAGGGAGGAAAGAAAGAAGGAAAGAAGAGAAAGAAAAAAAAAGAGAAGGAAAAAGAAGAGGGGGGGGAAGGAAGGAGGGAAGAAAGGAAGAAAAAGAAGGGGGAAAGGAAAAAAGAAAGGGGAAGGAAGGGGGGAAAAAGGAAAGGAAGAGGAAAGGAGAAGGGAGGGGGGGAAGAAGGGGAAGGAAGGAAGAAAGGGGAAAAAGAAGAAGGAAAGAAGGGGGGGGAAAAAGGAGGAAGGAGGGAAGGGGGGAGGGAGAGGAAGAAGGAAAAGGGAGAAAGAAGGAAGGAAAAAAAAGGGAGAAAGGAAAAAGAAAGGGGGGGGGAGGAAAGAGGGAAAGGAAGAAGGAGGAAAAGGAAGAAAGAGGAAAAGGAAGAAAGAGAAGGAAGAAAAAGGAAAGGGGAGGAAAGGAAAGAGGAGAAAAAGAAAGAAAGAGAGGGGAAGAAGGAAAGAGGGGAAAGGGGAAGGGGGGAAGAAGGAAGAGGAAGAAGGAAAGGGAGGGAAAGAGGAGGAAAAGGAAAGAGAAAAGAAAAGGGAAAGAAGAGGAAGGAGAAAAAAAAGAAGGGGGGGGAAAAAGAAGAAGAGAGGGGAAAGGAAAGGAAAAGGGGGGGGAAGAAGGAGGAAAGGAAAAGAAATGAAAAAGAAGGAAAAAAAAAAAAGGGAAGGAAGAAAGAGAAGAAAGGAAGGAGAGAAGAGGGGGAAAAAGGAAGGGAAGAGGAGGGAGGAAAGGAAAGAAAGAAGAAAAAGAGAAGAAAGGGAAAAAGGAGAAGAGAAGAAAAGAAAGAGAAGAAAGGAAGAAGAAGGGAAGGAAAGAAGAAGAAAAAGGAGAAAGAAGGAGAAGGGAAGGGGAAAGAAGAAGGAGGAAGAGGAAGGGAAAGAAGGAAGGAAAGGAAGGGAAAAGAGGAAAAGAAAAAGGAAAAGAGAAAAAAAGGAAGAAGAAAGGAAAAGAAGAAGAAAGGGAGAGGAAGAAGGAAGAAGAAGGAAAGATGAGAGGGAGGAGAGAAGAGGGGGGAGAGGGAAGAAAGGGGGAGGAGAAAGGGGGGAGAAGGAAAAGGAAGAAAAAAAGAAAGAGGAAAAAAGGAAAGAAGGAAAGAGGAAAAAGAAGGAAAAGAAGAAGAGAAGGGAAGAAAGAAGAAAGGAAGAAAAAGAAGAGAAGGAGGAGGGAAGGAAAAGAAAGGAAGAAAGGGGAAAAAGGGAAAGAAGAAGAAGAAAAGAAGAAAAAGAAGGGGGGAAAAAGAGGGGGGAGAAAGAAAAAAGGAAGGGGAAGAAAAGAAAAGGGAAGAAAGAAAGGAAGGAAAAGAAGAAGGAAAAAGAGAGAAGGGGAAGAGGGAAAAGGAGGGGGGAAGAGGGGGGGGGGGGGGAAGAAGGAAAGAAAAGGGGGAGAAGAGGGAAAGAGAAGAAAAGAAGGGGGAGGGGAAAGGGGAAAGAAAGAGAAAAGGGAGAGGAGAAAAGGGAAGGAAAGGGAAAGAGGAAAGGAAGAAGGAGGAAGGAAGGGAAGAAAAGGAGGGAAAAGAAGAAGAAGAAGAAGGGAAGGGAAGAAAAAAAAAGGGAAGAGAAGGAAGAAAAGAAGAGGGGGGAAGAAAGAAGGAAAGAAAAGAAAGGAAGAAAAAGAAAGAAAAAGATGGAAGACTGGGAGTAAAGAAGAAAGGAGGAAAAACAGGGGGAAAAGAGAAAGAGAAGAAAGGAAGAAAAGGGAGGGGAAAAAGAGAAGAGGATAAAGGGAAGGAAGAAAAAGAAAGGAAAGGGAAAGGAAGAAACGAAAAGTGGAAGAACAAACTGAAAAAAGAAAGGGAAAGAGGGAAGGAACAAAAGAAAAAAAGAAGAAAGAAAATGGGGCGGGGGGAAAAAAGAAAGCCTTTCAGCCTTTCACTCACAAGCTCGATGCTTGGTTCAAACAGCGGAATCGTTCTCCACTGTCTTGGCCATCAAGACTTGGTGGCGGGTATGTGTGTGTGTGTGTGTGTGGTGTGTGTGTGTGTGTGTGTGTGCGTGCGTGTGATTGTCCGGGCTTGGCTTGGCTGGCGTCAGACCGGGACACCCTCACTGTAACTGTGACACTGCCGTGACAGGCAAGTGGTCCCGGCTTACCCCTAACACATGATCCCAGGCAAAGGGACAGACGGACCCGAAAATCGCCAGGGATCCGACCCCCACAGACTGCTGAAGTCATCTCCTCCAGACACCGCCCAGATCGATAGTCGCTTGACCCCCTTTCAGCGAGGGAGGAGGAGGGTGGGTGGGGGGGACAGCGGGGGGCGAGGGGGGAGGAGGGGGGGATGGAGGGGGGAGGGGGGATGTGGGGGGGGGGTTGGTAAGGGGAATGGGCCCACAGCTTTGCATCGCTTCCCCCACCCCCACCGCAATCCAATACCAATCCCCTTGATCACATGATCGATGACAAAGTACACTGTCACTACCGGCATCGGCTTCTTAAATCAGTCTCTCTCTCTCTCTCTCTCTCTCTCTCTCTCTCTCTCTCTCTCTTCTCCAGTAGACTCGCATGCAAATCTTGTGAAGTGGTTTTTTAATTTCTGAAGGAGATCAATAATCTCTCGTCACATATCTAACATTTTATTTAGGTTAGATTTTAATGAAATACCGGTGTGTTTCTTGAACGTGTTTCAATGAGTGTTGTGTGTATGCCCCTCTCTCTCTCGCCTCTATCTCTCTCTCTCTCTCTCTCTCGATTTGAGGGCTGACCTTAACGGGGGCTGACAGCTTTGATATGGCCTTTTGCGGGCCGGTTGGGGCAATCTCTCTCTCTCTCGTTCTTCACGCCCCGC
Organism: Conus betulinus; assembly: GCA_016801955.1. Lineage (NCBI taxonomy): Eukaryota > Metazoa > Mollusca > Gastropoda > Neogastropoda > Conidae > Conus > Conus betulinus. The sequence continues at coordinate 112,287 of JADBJO010002869.1, forward strand.
CCCCCCCCCCCCCCCCCCCCCCCCCCCCCCCCCCCCCCCTCCCCCCAAGCACTCACACACACACATGCACACACACAACGAAAGCTGACCTCTCTTGCATACTACTTACACAGAGTTGGCAAATAACTTGCTGATGCACCAACCACTTAAAAAAATAAAACCATTTGTTTTCACTCGTTGCCCGCTATTCTACATTTAAAGCGACTGGATCATC
>JADBJO010002869.1:140000-147500 GCA_016801955.1 Conus betulinus
TACTTTCTGTCAAACGAAAGTCAGTGTCTGTGTGCGCGCATTCTTGCCTGTGTGTGTGGCGCCTGAGCCTGTCAGCAAGCAAGGACTGACAAGCGTTGTGCATGACGTTTACCATGACTGCACAATGACATGAGCAAAGGAAACGGGTGTGTAAATGCAGTTTATGCAACATGAGCACTCCTTTTGTCAGTGTTTTACCTGCGCGTGTACATAAAGGTTGACATCTTCGATACATCTGTCCGTGTGTGTGTGTGACGATGCGTCTACTTCACTCTCCTCTCAGTGTCAAACAGCTAATATAAATGCAGTGTGTGTGTGTGTGTGTCCGTGTGTGTGTGGCCGGTGAGTACGTGCATTTGCACGCACACTCATTTTGAACTGCTACTGCGGGGGGGGGGGGGGGGGGGGGGGGGGGGGGGATATAATCCCAAAACGTGGCCACTCTATACTCTAAAACGAATCGTTATGAGCCGACGCATCTTTCTCTTTAAAAAAAAAAAACGGTGGGGTGGGTATGGGTGGGGACTGAGACTGAGAGAGAGAGAGAGAGAGAGAGAGAGAGGGACGGGGGGGGGGGGGGGGCAGCATTTTAAGGGTGGAAGATGGCGACCGAGAGATCTGCTCAGTATCCGCCGTAATTCCTGACGATTGGGCGGTAAACTCCACGTCACGATCAAAGGCCGCCGCCGCTCTGAAATCTCCGCCGGCCAAATTGTGTTCAATTTATCACCCATCCGATCCCAAACACTTCCACCGTGTGTTCTGACTTCCCAACTCATCTCTCCGACCCTGCCCCTCTCCTCTCCCTCCTCTCCCACCTCTCTCTCTCTCTCTCTCTCTTCGCCGGATCCTCCTCCTACCATCACCCCCTCTTCCATCTAATCCCAAAGTTCGCCTCCACCTTTTTTTTTTTTTTTTTTTTTTTTCCCTTCCTCGCTGGGACCAAACCTCCCGCCATCCTATCCACCCCCACACCACCATTCCCTCGATCTCTTTACCTACCGTCTCTTAGTTTCCTCTCCTCGATCTCTCCAGGTCTGCCTCATTTTTTTTTTCTTCTTCTTCTTTTTTCTTTTCTTTTTAAGGGAAACGCTAGGATGAAGAAGCTGCGTCAACTCGAATGTATGATACGGATTTCGCACCCTGAACAAAAATATCGCGAGAATGAGTCATAACTTTCCAATGAATAATGAAGTTCTATGTGCGAGAACCATACACGGGCGATTGTGTGTGCGTGCATGAATGCCTCTGTACGTGTGCGTTTCAGTGGGTGTGTGCATGATTCAAGATACGCGCGCGCGCGCGCGCGCGCGTGTGTGTGTGTGTGTGTGTGTGATATTTATACTCTCTCTCTCTCTCTCTCTCTCTCTCTCTCTCTCTACTGCCTGCAAGGTTGTGTGTATGTGTGTGTGTGTGTGTGTGTGTGTGTGTGTGTGTGTGTGTGTGTGTGTGTGTGTTGTTGTTGTTGTTGTTGTTGTTGTTGTCTTCAATTTAACGTCTTTCCACATTAAGTGATATTAGACGAAGGGAAAGGATTTGGAGAGGGGGAGCATGAGGAGGAGTGGGTGGGTGGGTTATGTTGCGTGCGTGCGCGCGCGCGCGCGCGCGTGTGTGTTTGTGTGTGTGTGTGTGTGTGTGTGTGTGTGTGTGTGTGTGTGTGTGTGTGTGTGTGTTGTGAAAGAGAGAAAGAGAGAGGATGGGGGGAGGGGAAGGGGTGGCTGTGGAGGAAGGGTGAGAGGGGGGGGGAGGCAGAAGCTTGAGAGAACAAGAGTAGCTGTATTCCTGTCTTCTTGAGCATCCGTACACGCGTCCTCCTCTGCAGGCAAAACTGAACACAAAAAAGCGACTACGTGACTTCTTTTTTTTTTTTTTTTTTTTACGTGTACACTACGCGCAAGCACGCCAGCGAACGCGCAACACCGATTGCCCGAGAAGGGCATAACTGATTGGCTCAACGGTGCGATAGAAAAACGTCAAGAGCAGCGAGGGGCCAGATAATGTTCAATTTATTCGGGGGGGCCGGCGCTGGGGCGCGGAGAGACAGGCAATCTGAAGGAGATAGAAACACAGAGCTGTCAAGAGAAGCGGCACGTCTGCCAGCCGCCGAGCCTCGTTCCCCCCATCCGTCACGGGCCTCGCTTTGGACTGGAGAGCCAGCCTCGCTCTCGCGCCACCATCCTTCATCTGTTGACGTAAAACGCGTGTCGTCGTATCGTATTTGCTGGTGCCAATTGGAGACCCCATTACCGTTTTCTTCTTCTTTTTTTTTTTTTTTTAACTTTTTTTTCCTCTCTCTCTCTCTCTCTCTCTCTCTCTCTCTCTCTGGCAGTGGGGAAGACGATGGATGGATGGATGATAGAATTGCTGGCACACGTCAGCGCACTCTCATGCTGATCATCCACCATAAGGCCGCCAGGCCCAAACGAGAACTCCCCAAACCTCACCTGACCCAAAAGGCACGAGGACTAAACTCTCCGTATCGCATCTTCGCTATCTTTACCCGAAGGGCAAAAAAAGCAAGAACTGTGGAGTTTCGACATGAATAAACATGGCTGCAGGCTGCAAGCGGAGTCCCGAAACTATCTGGCCAGAAATCTTGGTGTGTCGACGCAAGAGTATTTCACCATGCGACATCGTTTCACCGGCTTTGTTGCCTGGGTCGTCCGATCCATCAGCGAAAGTGGAGCGTCTTCCGAGCAAAGTGAACAGCTCACCCCCGCTTTCAATTCAACCTAAACAATGCCATTCTCGGGCTCATTTCTTCCAACTGACTGATTAATCGGCAGCGAACTGAGAGCAAACCGTGCAAGCCGACAGACAGACAGACAGACAGAGAGAGATAGACAGAGACAGACAGACAGACAGACAGACAGACAGAGACAGAGAAAGAGACAGAGACAGACACACAACACACACACACACACACACACACACACAGAGAGAGAGAGAGAGAGAGAGAGAGAGAGAGAGAGAGAGAGAGAAACAGAGACAGAGACAAACAGGCAGACAGAAAGAGACAAAGACAGAAAGACACCATTTCAGTGTAATCCCCAAACATGGGTCCACCCCTGAAAAACATCAAAGTGCCCGAAAAAAAGAAAAACAAAAGCAGAGACCCCCCCCCCCCCCCCCCCCCCCCCCCCCTCCCTCCACAAACATGACAGGCAGAAACGAAACAAGGCGTCCTCCATCACCACAGCGCAGCTCTCCAGTTTCTGGAACAGATTTCGACAGTGGCGGACCCAACAGGTCTCTCGCCCTGACAACATGCAAGCGGTTCTCGTCCACGTTCACCGCTGTTCCGCCCCCACGTCCCGCCACAGGCATCGCTCTGAATGGAGAGCCTCTTATGGCCCTTTGCGGTCGGCTGGGCTGTAAACAACATTACCATACCTGATTATAAACACCCACCACAGTGATTCGTATCCGCCATTGCCAAGGCCCACCAAGGCAACTAGTCAGCAAATCCCAGGAGGCTGACAGGACAACGACACTATACTAGCAGCACAATCTCCCTTCTTACACCCCAGCCCACTGCTGTAGCCTCCAAACAATCTGAATCACCTGACGCAGGAATCGGTCACCTTCGTTCTACAGCTAGAAAGCAGAGGCAGATAAGGATCCAGGAGACAGTAAAAAAAATTTTTTTTTTTTTTTTTAAGGCGAGAGAACTGTAATCCTGAGGCAGCAAGCAAAAATTCATTAAAAAAAAAAAAAAATCGACCAAAAAAAACACAAACAAAAAAGTCGAGAGAACTGTACTCCTGCCTGCACAGACAGACACACACACACACTTGGTGACTGAACTGGCTGTCTGTGTCATCCATGTCACCAGGAAAACAAACCAACAGGCAGCAGCTCCAGCTAAGACCCATTACAAGACAGCGAAGGGAAAATAAGCCAACAGGACGAGCTTCTTCACAACAGCGCAGCTCCCATGTCTGAGGCCAGGAACCACCGACAGTGGGCCCATTCCAGTCAGTTCTCACTCCCAACAGCAGATGGTCCTCACTCAACTCATCAACGTTCACTGCCTCTTCCAAGCCCCTGTCCTACATCCGCCATGGGAATAGACAGACAGGTCTGCAGAGCTTTTTGCAGCGGTTCCTCCAAAATTCACACTTCTCTCAGGAGGTGTTCCGGAAGAAAAGCGTGGCTATCGCAGTACAGCTGGCAGATGGAGACCTATCCAACGATAACTTACCAGAAGGCATTCATAAGATGGGAAGAGCGGAAAATGGCAAGTTTCAAGCTGGCCGCCTTGATCTGAGCTCACAACCTCCTGCATGCATGTTGTGTGTTCTATTTGGCCGTCAATGACGTCCCAGTTTGAAGATTCTCATCCCTGGCTCAAGATCTTTCCACCTAGATACCCGCTGCCGCGACCTAAAGAACTGATGGCCACATGCGCGCGCGCGCGCGCGCACGCACACTCCATCACGTCATCGACAACACTGCAGGATGCAAGTTCTGAACATGTCTCTCTCTCTCTCTCTCTCTCTCTCTCTCTCTCTCTGATATGCCAGAAACTTGTGGACAGGAAAAGACTGACGCAGAGTGAAGGCGTGAAGTGGAGGCAAGACAATCATCAACATTGTAAGCAAACTCCACAAACAAGGTTACTACTGGCTTTATGAAACTCATGACACCAGCAACAAACTACCCCCCCCCCCCCCTCCCCCCGGGCATGTACGAGCACATGTGCACCTGGAGCACATACCCCTTCCTCCACACCCGTCCCCTCGCTTCCAGCCCTCTCTTTGCTTCTATCGTGTGTAAACCTGAGACCTACAATCAAACCATCATTCCCCACAACCAGAATTCACCTAGACTCAATTCCGACATGCACCAAGGTCGGTCGGCACCACGTCCCCTGCCTAAAGAGCAGATGGCTCTCACTTGTCCGCGTGTGTCCCTTCCACCCACATTCCAGCAGGGGCAGGGCTGGTCTGTGGGGGCCCTCTTCATTAGCACCATGTACCACAGTCATTAGTCCCTCCACCCGGCACCAGGCCAACCCAGGTCGCTGGCGGAAGGGGGCAACCCCCAAGTGCAGCAGCTACAAGCCACATATCCTCCTCTGTCACGACCAGTTACTGTCACCTGACGATGCTGATGGTAAAGCCAAACGCTTTCAGCTAATGGCAGCATTAATCTCCCTTCTGATCATTGTATGACGTCCATGATTATGGACACACGGGTTGGTTGGTTGGTTGGTTGAAATATGAGTACCAAAAAAAAAAAAAAAAAAAAAAACCAGGCCAGCTTGACAGAAAAGTATATTTGTCCGTCCCCCCCCCCCCACCTCTCCTCTCTCTCTCTCTCTCTCTCTCTCTCTCTCTCTCTCTCTCTCTCAGTATGCTGCAAAGCAAGATAATGTTCCGTATGCAATGGCAAATGAGCGAAATGTAAATCCCATGTTAATGATATTTTTTTTTCTTTTTTTTTTCCAACTTACCAGACGTTACTCGAAAACACGGACTCGCATCTATGACAATGCAAATAAAGAGTAGAAGCTGCTGATACTCTGTGGCTGGCAACAAAAATGGGGCCATTAAATCTATGATCCATGGTATCCCCGAGATCTGGCAATGACGTCAGCCCACAAATTATATCCTGGATCATGATTTTTTTCCTGAACAAAATTATATGAACTGTTTCCGATTCGAACTTTCAACACATTTATTTGTGTAACTCTGTGTGTGTGTGTGTGTGTGTGTGTGTGTTCTAACTGGCCGTCAATGACGTCCCAGTTTTGCAGATTCTCATCCCTGACTCAAGATCTTTCTCCACCTGTGTTTCACATCACGTACAAACGACGGGGGGTAGGGATAGGGGGTGTGAGAGTGTTAAATCACGAACTGAAATAAGAAAATCACGTACACGCGGAAAGCAACAGGGTATGAACGTGTCAAGAAAGTGGATTCAAGATGAACACATACTGATTTTACAGCAAAGAATCTCGGAACACACGATGACTTTTGCTGAAGAGGATACGCTAAAACGCACACTGGTCTCTGAAGAATGCCTTCACTTTAAATGTCTTGATAATCAATCAGCAAAGGCCTTAAATCTAGTTTGTCAGAAGCAAAGTACCGATTGTTCTTGGCAGTTTGGTTTCCTCAGTTGATGACATGGCAGGAGAGAAACGCAAAGAAATCAAAGCATGTTGGCCAAAAGCGAAATTGACAAAAAACAACAAACTAAGCAAGAGAGAATACCTGAAATCCCAGAAACTTAACTTGGAGGTATTAAAATCCTTACATCTTAAATGATGTTAAACCCTGTCAATGCACGCACGTGCGCGCGCGCGCGCGCGCACACACACACACACACACACACACACACACACACACACACACGCTAAGCAGTTCTATTTCTCTGTGCGCAGAGACGGGCACCGTTGTGTGTACTAATCATGTACATGTATCTATAATACCAATATCTTTAAAAAAAAAAAAAAAAAAAAAAAAAAAAAAAAAAAAAAAATCATACGTGTACATTTACAATGGGTGTCAAAAAAAAAAAAAAAGAAAAAAGAAAATAGTTCTGGAAACATGCCACTCTGAACAGAGTGCAGCGTGGAAGAAGACGCAAACACGACATGATTTACACACACACACACACACACACACACACAAGCACGCACGCACGCACGCACAGAGGCGTGAGGACCTGGATGTATTAACTCCGTGAGAGATGTATGCAGCCATCAGGGAGAGGAAAGGGGTCGAGGGGATGGGGGGGGGGGGGGGGGGGGGGAGATGGGGGAGGAGGTTACCGCTCAGTTTGTCTGGGGCTTGTCAGACCCATCTACACTTCTTCACTCCACTACGCGCGGAATCAATCCACACCATAAAGCTCCCACTGTCTCTGAAGATGATGTTTATAAACTGAAAACTGTTTGTCATCTCTGTTCTGTCAAAGGGACCATCCCTCTGTGTGTGTGTGTGTGTGTGTGTGTGTGTGTGTGAAAAGCGTGCGTGCACAAGCACGCACATGTTTTGAAGAGTACGTCAGCACATGTGCACCGGACTACAATGTCCCATCAAACGATTACCTTTCGTTTCCTCCTCCTCTCAGTCTCCAGCCTATCTAATGTAAAACCTGAGACACACAATTTACCCACCAACTCCCCCCACCCCCACCCCCTCCGTCCCCCCCCCCCCCCCCCTCCCCCCGACTTTCCCACTCCCCCTGTATTGTCTACGCAACCTCTGTTATCTACACAGTTCCTGCCTGTTCTCTTGCCCATACATGCGCTTTGCGCCCCTCTTTCATATCAACCAACTCGCTGTGGAGAATCCTTCGCAGTCCTCATTGTTCTGCTCTGCAGACTTTGTCGACTTTTTAACCATCTTTTCAAGCTGTAAAAGAAAGGGCGATCTCTGACAGGCATTAGCATCCAACACATTGGCGAGTTCGTATGATACGCAAAAGTGCACATCCCAGTGGCTTTTATGGGCACACATGTATGAGCACATGTGCACCTGGAGGCAA
>JADBJO010002869.1:155000-267500 GCA_016801955.1 Conus betulinus
TTAGCCCCCCCCCCCCCCCCCCCCCAAAAAAAAAAAATAAAATAAAATAAATCACAATTAACACACATATCTCAAATGTCTTTTTTCACAATAGTTTTTTGCAACTGGGGACTGAGCAATAACCAAAGCAATATAAAAAAGCAAGGGTTATTTACCACACTATCAACATTGTCAGAATTATTATAAAAATATTATTCTCCTTATAAGCTGGAGTTAGTATAGGGCATTCAAATAAAAGATGACGAATTGAGTTATTCTTCTGACATATAATAATAATAATAATGAATACTTATATAGCGCCTATTCTCGGCTAGCTAGAGCCCAAGCTCTAAGCGCTTTACAATCAACACTCGTTTACATGACGGGCTGCCTACCTGGGTAGTGCCGACTGAAGAGCTGCCAGCTGGCGCTTCATTCAGTCATTTCCCGCGTCATCCAGTCAATATCGTTCAATATCATTCACTCTGTTTCCTTACTTCCTTCATTCTTTCTATTTCTCACACAGGTGCATGCTATGTGTAATGTGTCATCCATACCAACGGCCAAACTGGCCTTCTCTTCCGAAAGTTGGTGATGGGATTTTACGTGTGTGCAAGATATTATGCGCGCGTTCACACACGGAACCTCGGTTTATAGTCTCATTCGAAGGACTGTATGGGAAATGGAGTCAGAACCAATGTTAACTCCGAGGGAAAAATCCCTCTGTACCGAAAACGCCCAGCGGAGATTCGAACCCGCAACCCCAGGATCACCAAGATTACGATACCTCGTGAATATTTTTGTATTCCATGTATTTAACCATAATTTATTAATTAATCTGGCTAGATACCTTGGACATGATGGCAGAACGAATAATTTCTCATTAAAATGTTTCTTCCGCATATTCTTTTCCAATCGCTGGATCAATTCATGCGGAGAAAAATTTAAGACTTTGTTGAAGGGTGTTTCAAAAATTGTACAAGCTCCCTGCTTTGCCAATTTGTCTGCTAATTCATTCCCTTTTAAGCCACAATGTGAAGGAACCCAGCAAAAATCAACTGCTATACCTCGGGAAGTAAACAATGTAATAGATGCTTAATTTCAAAAAGAAGATCAGTTCTAATTTTAGAGTTCCAGTGCTTTAATGATTGTAAAACTGATTTTGAATCAACACAAAATAAACACACTATAAAATGATACTGGCATGTCACATAAGATGTAATTCAGAGCTTTCATTGCATATAGCTCTGATGTGTATAATTGAAAATTCTCTGCCTAGATAGAAAGACTTTTGCACATTTAAGGATGGTATAGTGAATCCAGCACCACTGTCAGACGTTTCCATTACTGAACCATCTGTAAATACTTTTAAATGATTTGGATAAGTCTTTTCGAGATGTTCTCAAACTCATTTACCAGAATATTTACATTGTCATCTTTCTTCAAAGTAGTATATTCATCATCAATTTTTGCGTTGAGATGCTCCCATGGGGGCATTTGAGGAACAATGGGAACCTCCGAAATTGCATCAATATCAATACTACATTCCGACATAAGCTCACAAGTGAAATTTCTAATTGGCTCTATGTATGATATATTTTTTAGACCTTTTGCGAGTTTTGGGGTATTCCTTGTTGAATCCATAAGAATTTCATCAGTAACAGAGTTTTTTACAGATAGGCCTCTTACAATGTATTTGGACACATCCAACATTCGTTGTTCATTAAGAGGTAAAATGTTTGTCTCCTATATAGCATTTCTCTATGTTTGTGTGCACTGGAACACCCAAAGCTAATTTTAAAGCTTTACTATCTAAGCTTTGCAGTTTCTTTAAAAGGTAGTTAGATGCAGAGAAGTATACTTCCTGTCCATATATTAATTTTGATCGACTAACGATGTATATAAATGTAAAAGTGCGGTACAGCCTTGACCCCATGGTTGACAACATATAATTTTGAGTATATTTAATCTTTTCCTAGCTTTATCTATCAAATTTCCAATATGCTTTTTCCAGTTCAGCTTCGGTGTTAAAAACACTCCTAAGAACTTGACTGTGTGCCTTTGTGTCTGTCTATTGTATATTGTTAAATCAATCAGTGACAATTTAGTCTTTTAACCTTTTTGCTTATTGCACACACACACACACACACACACACACACACACACACACACACACACACACACACACACCATGCTGTTCATGTTTGACGATCTAGAGATGGTGTGTTGTGGAATGCGTCTGACTACAGAGGATGTGTGACAAGTCTGTGAACTGTGGTTGCCATGATCAAGAACACAAGTATGATTTTAAGAAAATAGGCATAAAAAATGGTCAGTGTCACATGCATAACACAATTAGAAATAAACTATCCTCAAAACAAATTAAATAAAAACTAGGTAACCAACTTATCAAAGGGTAAAGTAGTAACTAGTGTTTTTCTTTCTTTCTGCATACACAGGCTCATATTCCTGCGGGCACTCCCTGTATAGAAAGGCTGTGGAGTTTTGTGTGTATGACCGTTTTTTATCCCATCATTAAGGCAGCAGCTATACTCCATCTTCGGGGAAGGTGCATGCTATGTGTAACGTGTCATCCATACCAACAACCAAACTGCCCTGCCCTTCTCTTCCGAAAGTTGATTACGGGATTTTACCTGTGTGCAAGATGTGCGTGCTTTCACACGCGGGAACCTCAGGTTATAGTCTCATTCGAAGGACTGTAAGGGAATGGAGTCAGAACCAATGTTAACTCCAAGGGAAAAATCCCCCTGAACCGAGATTCGAACCCGCAATCCTAGAATCATGAGTCCGGCGCTCTACCAACTGAGCTATTCCGGCCCCCCATAACTAGTATTAAAGCAAAGCATGAGTCAAATCCTTCACATATGATTTCATCGATTTATTCACTTTTTTTTCCATGTGTTTGTTTTGTAAATGGAACTTGACTTAATTTGTTTGCATCGCTTTAACAACTTGTGTATAACACTTCTAATAACCCTGGCAAGGTTTTTGTGTGGCTGGTTAAACAACAAGTAATGGACTTGTTTATTCAGCTGTTCCGCTTTTGTTGTGTGCCATTCATATGCTAGATCTTGTACACATGTAACAGCTTGTCAGATCATTCTTTAAACCGTTTTGTTCCTGGAGAAAAGGATTATTAATATTATCGTTTTCGCGAACTCAACACACACACACACACACACATACACACACACACACACACATACAAAACAGATGAACTAAATCCAGTTTGTTTTGGCAAGGTGCTTACAGAGAAGACAACTTCATACACATGATCTTTCATATCATAATGATAATTAAAATGCAGGTGCAAATGACCATATTTCATAGCTAAACAAAGAAATCTTTCTGGTCGCAAAGTGAGCAACTGCAGGCAGAAAATCTAAACAAATTTGAAAAATTATTGCTACAGCTCCACCCAAAAAATCATTGACAAACGAATCACAAGACAAAACACAACATGTTTTGACCTCTTAGGTCTTCTTCAGACAAGATACACAACACTCAGGACAACAAAAATGAGTGAGCAATCACTTACTTATTGCCATTTACCACCAAACGTGATAGTAATCCTCTCTTTATTTCTTCAAGATTTTGATCATCATCATCATTATCATTATTATTCTCCCAATCAGTATTATTATTATCATCATTACTACTTCGACTCACACATTGTCTCCTTCCTAGCAGCCTCGTTTTCATTCAACGCCCCATCTTGCGCAAACTGAATGAAGATCAATGATCATTCATTCATTTTCATTGTCCTGAATGTTGTGCATCTTGCCTGAAGAAGAGCTAAGAGGTCGAAACGAGTCGTGTTTTGTCTTGTGATTCATTTGTCAACGTTTTTGGGGGGCGCAGCTTTAGCAATAATTTTTCAAATTTGTTTAGAATCCTTCTGGTCAATTCTCTACGCGCGCATGTGTGTGTGTGTGTGTGTGTGTGTGTGTGTGTGTGTGTGTGTGTGTGTGTGTGTGTGTGTGTGTGTGTGTGTGTGTGTGTTTGTGAGTGGGAGTGTGTGTGAGTGTGTGAGTGTGTGTCTGTGGGGGGGGAGTGTGTGTGTGTGTGTGTGTGTGTGTATGTGAGTGAATGTGTGTGTGTGTATGTGTGTGTATGTGAGTGAATGTGTGTGTGTGTGTGTGTGTGTGTGTGTGTGTGTGTGTGTGTGTGTGTGTGTGTGTGTGTGTGTGTGTGTGTGTGTGTGTGTGCGTGCACACATGTGTGCGTGTGAGACAGACAGACAGACAGACAGACAGACAGAGACAGAGACAGTGACCGAGAGACAGAGAGACAGAGAGAGAGAGACGTATGAGCATGCTTGCTTCCTGAAATTACTATGTGATCTAAGATACTTTTAAAAACTGTCTGATTCTCCTGTTAGAAGAATTTCTGCAATTCTGTGGACTTAAACGTGCAAAAGTACAGCTGATCACAATATTGCTAGTGCTCCTCTCATGTCTGAGTTTTTTCTTCAGAGTGTTACTGCCTGCATCCAAATGGAGTTTCTCGACTCGTGCACAGAAGAGTTCTCACACTGCAGAACTGGCAACTCCCCTATTGACCCAACCCTTATTTCTTTTTTTTTTTAATTTCCACCAGTCTGGGCAGACAATGTTCATTCAGAAAGCAAGCAGTTTTAATCAGAGAAGAGCTGGGGTTACACGTAGAAAAACAAATGTCATCATGGCCTGTCAAATAGTTACAGGAAAACAACGGAAAATCTTTCAAAGCATTTCTTTTACCCCCTGACCTTAAATCACTCTCGAAGTAGAAACAACTTGCTAGCTACATCAATACTACATCAACACACAGTTGACGCACTACTACAGCAGAAGATTGATTGTTCTTACTGTGTGTGACCTCGTATTTACCTACTAAAAGTTAAAAGGTCAATTTCACCCCAGAGCTTTCAAAAGTCTCTAACCTGGCTGAAAATACATCTTTGTTAGATGGCAACAAATGGACTTTGATAGATCTATATACACTTTCTTAAACCAATTGTAAAACTTGCTCTCTGGCCTGGTCACCTACAAAGAAGATCCCTGGAGACAAATAATGCTGCAATGTTTCAACAGAAACAGGAAACATTCAGTATGTATCTAGTTACCTGCTTGCCCAAAATACAACCATTACAATCAATACAGTACATTTATAAATCACATTATTACTCCCTCTTTCCCTCTCTCTCTCATGCATAGATGCATGTTTGCATGCACACACACACACACACACACACACACACACACACACACACACACCACACACATCAAACTTTTCTAGTTTTAGAAAAACACACACACACACACACACACACAAACACACACACACACACATCACATCACACAGACAAACTCAGAGAAATGGGAAGGAATGGAAACTTGTACAAAAGTAAAGGACAATAAAGCAATCATTAAAAAGTCCAGATGTTCCGCAGGGAAATAACACAGACAAGACACTGCTACAAAACCAATGGTCCTGAAACCACAAATGCCCCCCCCAAACTTTGAGATGCAGAAAGTCAAGTCACAGCGCCATCCATGATCCTCTTCCCTCTGTAGACCTTAGAAGAGAAAAAAAAACAAAAAAAACTCAGCATCCCAGCCCCCAAAGCTATCTGAAGATTGATGCCCTGTGATCAAATGTTCAAGCTCATCAATTTCTCATGAGAGCCGCTCAATCCCGCAACGCACCCCCCAAAGTGCGAGTGGGTGCAAAGCGAGTGTCCTCTCGTATCGATGAAATAAATCAATCAGCCCCTCGCTCCCTTGCCACTTGTGGTACAATTTCGCTGATGAAAACTTATTGATTTCTCACAATTTTCAAAGACAGCTCTGTACACCAGGCACTGGGGCAGATCTCCTCGCTCTATCCACTCGAGCGACTCAAAGAGATCTGGCGCTTCACTCTTCTCTACTGTCAAACAAAGTAACAAAAACATGGGGGAATGAGAACCAAAAAACAAAACCAACAAGTAATGTACGATGTGTTTGGGGGATAAGGCAAAATGTGAGAGTGCAGACACTGAAAAGAAAAGCTAGAGCTACAAACATTGAAAACAAAAGCTTTACAAACGAAAAACAAAATGCCGGAGCCTTTGTTCCTATAGGGGCTCGAATCAATAAGAATGATACTGTAACCAAACACACACACACACACACACACACACACACACACACACACACACACACACACAAAGACACACATTGATTGATTCTCTGGAGATCCATACATAATTAAAAGATCAAGCCTCAAAAGAGGGTAGCTGAAAAATCGTGGAAAGAAGGGAATAGGGTGGAGAGAGAGGTTACAGGGATGAAGGGAGGACAATAATGTGCATAATTAAGCCACACAAGATGTGCGTGGTCAGTTAAGAAAGTATTGATCACTGAAGTCACGCTGTTGTTGCTCGGAAGACTTATCAATCCAGGGGAAGAATTTAGGTTCCTGATTCTCACGCTAGTTTAAGATCCTTCTCCTCTCTCTTGGAAAATACCACAAATATATCTGCACCCACGCATTTCATAATCATGTACTCTCACACATGCTGACTCTCTCTCTCTCTCTCTCTCTCTCTCTCTCTCTCTCTCTTTCATGCTCATCTGTTCATACATGTTCTCTTGTATCTAGTTACACTGCTTTAGTCCCAGCTGGTTTCAATGATTACTCAAACTAGACACATGTCAATTATCATACAGATGTCCAGCCTTTGTGTCTCAAACACAGGTTTTGATTTTGCTGATTTCTTAATCAGCACTAAGCACCCACATATATACATGCGTGTAGGAACACACCTTGCTCTGTGTGTGTGCGCGTGTGTGTGTGTGTGTGCGTGCGTGCGTGCGTGCATGCGTTTGTGTGTTTTAACATACATGTGTACTCATTTTTTCTGCCATTGGTTAAACTAGCATTTCCGATTGACGAGTCACTAAACATCAGGGAAACTATGTGTAAAATCTTAGTCACATCCCTTTTAACTTTACTTGATAGCTGAACTGATAAGTATGTGTACCTTTCCTTCTTATTCCTTTTTTTTTCTGGATTTTGGTTTGCTTCAAACTCAAAGTTCAATCACTGACATTATGATAATGGAATAAGTAAAGAAAAACAATTTTTCAAGAGGAAAAGAAAAAAGAACAAAAGAAACATTTTTTTAAAAATGAAAATCAATGTATCCATTCCATTTATCACCAATATGCCTTATTTTCAAATGTCATTAACAACTATGGTTAGCCATTAAGAAGTGTAGAACTGTACTGCAGATCTGTGGCACAGTGTAACGTCTGATTTACTGCCAAAACTTTGTTCTTAAATGGTGTACTGATTTAAATGAAGTGTGCACTAATCCTGAGTGATATATGCATGATTTCTACTGGACCCTGAACAATCAGTGCATGTACCAAGTGCATCCATAATGGCATGCAGTCTTTAATTGTTGTTTTTTTTTTCCTGATTTCAAGCCTTTAAAATATCTTAATGGAATC
This sequence comes from Conus betulinus, assembly GCA_016801955.1. Lineage (NCBI taxonomy): Eukaryota > Metazoa > Mollusca > Gastropoda > Neogastropoda > Conidae > Conus > Conus betulinus. The sequence continues at coordinate 162,482 of JADBJO010002869.1, forward strand.
ACCCTTTTAAATGTCAACTAATTATCACAATTTAAACATCAACTAATTATCAAAATTTTGAAAATCAGTTAGTTCTTGATATATCCTTAACATTGGTACAAAATAAATCAGCATACAAATTGTCAGGAACATGTAATGAACTGTCGTAACTGTAAGTTTACTGTTCAATTTTTGCTTTGCCAAGGTCTCAAAAGCACAAAGCACAACATTTTGACATTTTAAGCAGAGCATTTCAACTTCACGTGTAGCACTCATAATATGCAGTATCTTGTAGGCACTTTTAGTTAAACTTTGCTCTGCACTTGACATACTGGCAAACTAAGAAGTTACAAGTCTCCCTAGTTAACCCATTGTCTGTCTTGACCTACAAAAAAAAAAAATTAAAATGGCCAAGAACAAAACTAATCGATAAGGCAGCAAAATCACAATTATCAAAAATGATTTTTCTTCCTCTCCTCGCTAAATTCAGCCTTTTTTTTTTTTTAAACAAAATAAGTCAACAGACAAAAATTCTTCACAGTCTTGGTTCCCATTTAAGCTACTGCTAAGTCGGTGAAGCACTTCTTGTATAAATTCTATATTTTTGTTTGTTGGCGTAGCATTTCATCCCAAACTGCATCAGCATAGCTTGTCCAGTGAATTATAGCATGCTACACCAAAAAGCAGAGCACTTGACAGTTCCGACTATTGTGCCAGTCATGATTACAATTGTCACCCTGTTGATATAAAAATGCAAGGCCCCATTCCAAAAAAAGAAATCATAAAAGACGGACAATATTTACACAAAAACAAGTAATAAACAACAAGGTAGCTGAAATACTGACATCTTTTCAGCTGATAAAACGGAACCATGCTGGTTGGCCTTTTTTAAATTTTTTCAACACAACTAATATCACACAACAAAGCCATCTGGACAGACCTGCACACTGCAGAATGGACAGCAAGCACAGTCTCACTAACTTACCACCCACGCTTTGATACTGTGACACCATTCTTCAGTTCATTCATATCACACTTCTTTCTTAACACACATATCCATCAACTGATCTGATTATCGTCTCCTCTCTCTTTCTCTGTCCATCCTCCTTGTCTAAAGCGCATGCATGCATGCACACACACACACACACACACACACACACACACACACACACACACACTTGTATTCCCGTTTGTCCTAAGATGCTTTCGCTTTTATCGTTTGCTGCATTCATAAAACATCCCTGCTAATAATCTACTCCAGTGTTACACTGAACGCACAGCTAGAGGATGCAAAGGCTCCTTGCCTGCTGAACAGCTGCTTCTCCACAACCTCAGTCGAATCAAACAAACTCCTCAATCCCAACATGTCGTTTGTGAATGAGCACGAGATTTGAAATAAAGTGTACAGGTATAAACATTAGAATTTGCTTTGTAATCACAACTCCCACATTTGACAAAATGACCCACATATTTTTAACAATGGTGAAAATGAACGAGCAATCACTTATCTTCTATCACTTCAGCGCAAGGTAAGCGTTGAAGATGTGTGATTGCTCGTTTATTTTCGTTGTCCTAATTGTTTTGTATCTTGCCTGAAGAAGACGTAAGAGGTCAAAACGCATCGTGTTTGGTCTTGTGATTCATTTGTACACATTTTTTTTGCTTTTTTTTTTTTTTTTTTTTTGGCTGTTCTCTAACATTTATTTTAATTGAATTAACAGAACGATTGGCCAGCTTCGACATTACATTTCAGCACTGTCTCAAAAGTTGCAGGTTTATCTCCCTTTACAGGAAGGCAGGATGTAAAAAAAAAAAAAATGTCGGTCATTTCTCCAAACCCAAGCTACCTGCATCGACATTCCGTGTCACAAAAAAGAACAAGAATGTCATGTCCCTTTGAACGGATACTAACCAGTCCAAAAAGAGTTGGCAAAAAAAAAAAGAAAGAGAAAGAAAAAAGAACTCATGGACACTCAATCACATCAACTTCTAAAAAAAGAGAGAGAATTCAAATGACAGAACTATGGTAATGAGACATGTGGCAGACACTTTTGAACAGATGCAAGTCCATGCAAGATATATATCAAACAACTACCATTCTTGTTGCACTTTGTATTATAAAATCTCACAATGAATCCCCAAAATCCTCAAGGGGCATTGCTAATGCTCCCTTAATAAGCAACAGGAAGCCTTGTATTTAGCAAATTCTTTACAAACCTAACCTTGTAACCGATCAACTTTCTTTTGGTAGCTGACTAGGCTGTTCAAAAGATGCCAGCTACTCTGTTTATCATCCTTTGTTTGAAAAAAATACTCAAAAATTAAAGAACAAACCTAACATGATCATAACATTACATTAAAAAAATAATGAATATTATATGGATCAAAGTAGGCAAGCGATAACATTCTCATTCATTAATTTGACTCTGGTTTCGCTATATTAAAACAACAAAAATGAGATAACCACTACCGGATTTAAACAGGTCACTCAGCTAGGAATAGCACTTTTTTTTTTTATGCATGCATGTGTGCATAAGACTGTGCGTGTCTGTGTCTGTGTGTGACTGTGTATATCTGTGTGCTTTTATTCTTCATGTCTGTGTGCTTTTGTTCTTCATGTCAACACTCTCTTCTTCATCCTGAAAACGCCTTTAACACCTTCACAGCTTAAAGAAATGACAAAAAAATCAATGGTTCAAATGTAATTAACATTATCATTATATTATTATTAACACTGTTTTTCTTTTTTAAACACTGCCTATACAAGGTACACCATAGCATGGTTGTAGCGTACCTCACACACAGAGAATTTTTTTTTTTTTTTACAGTGATAAGCTGTATTGTATCTCTACTAGTTAAAAAATTCATAGTTCACAAGCTGAAGCTCCTGTGCGAAACTAAGCAGTAGAGTCCTGTTTTTCAGCCATCCTATAGTGCAAACCGTCTTTTGCGACGCTGTGAATGGTTTTGTTTGAGAACTATGGGTGTGAATGCAGAGTCATCCATCCAGCTCTGCCTTTTTGCTTACTCAACATAATGGCTTCTCCCTCAACTTCGGCAAGTGCTGAAATGCAAACAGAGTGAAAAATTAGCACCTATATCTGCTATGTGAAAACATTCAACCAGTTTGTTTTTATAATTTACAAGTGTATGTGATTAAAAAAAAAAAAAAAAAAAAAAAATGCACAACTGACATTTTTATTATCCAAGAAAAACTTACCCCTTATCTCCCAGTTGTTAAAGAATGCTTTTCTTTTAAATGAGATTTACAAACCAGTCAATCATTAAATGGGGGGTGGGGTGGGGGGTCTTTGAAAATGTAATACATCTGCCAATAACTTAGTGCTTTGGCTATGCTACTTGTTTATCCATTCTGTTTTCCATATTATCACAAAATTCTGAAACTATACGTACTTGTGCTTTTTTTTTCAACCCCTGTAATCTACACAAACAGCAGTATAAAGAGTATAATGACAGTCCAGTTTAATCTAAAAAACAGATTATTTCAGATATTCAATTAATGCAAAGTTTACAAGATTTTTCTTCTAGAGAATTTGTAGCCTCATGTTAATTTAACCTGTTTTACTGCATTACTGCAGTTTTAATCAAATTGAGGAAGAGAGCATACACATACACAATAATTCACTGTAGGAGGTAAAACATCATCTCAATCTGTGAAGTATTCTAAAAGGTCTATCAATTACTCCATAATAAAAATCTGTATTCAATACTTCAGCATTGCACTATCATGAAATAATGACATATATCTCTACACCAAGCTACAAAGATTTCTCTCTCAGGCTTAAACTTTTGACAAAAACAAATGATTCTGAGCCATTTTAAGCTGACTTTTATGAATACAAAGATTAACCTGCAATTAAACACATGCATGACTCTATGCATTTTGAGCTTCTTGTGTTTACCACATATGCAGAGTTTACACTGATCTAAAAAACACACACACACACACACACACACACACACACACACACACACACACACACTTACACATCCATCATGATTGTACCAAACAAAACAAATGAAGGCACGCACAATCGCCCACATACTTTAAATTTAGCGACAAATACATAAAAATATGTACACACACACACACACACACACACACACACACACACACACACACACACACACACACTCACGTGTGCGCTCACATACAAATTCACCACTCTCAGTGTTGCACACAATCGTCATAGCTAAATACTGATACGTGTATGTAATGAATTAAAACTGACACCCATTTCTTTACAAATTTTTTGGGGTTGAAGACAAACTATGGTGAACAGCTTTCAGATTATTGTCTTGGCTACTGCTTTTCTGTATCACATTATATTCTAGTGTTATTCTATGCTGTCACATACAAACTTTAAGCATGCACATAAAGTCATAATTATTCATTATTACTGACTGGTATCATAAGCACAATATATACAACAAACACAATGAATATAAAGTTGTACAAGTATGGCCTGGATGCACACAGTTTTTTTTTTTCATCCTATGCACACGTAAGTATTTCTGCAGGCATCATGCTGACAGAACGCAGCCACCGCAATCTATCTGTAGAGCAGCCAATGCCTGGCTCCCATAAAGTCAGTCAGTTGGCTCCAGTAATCCTACACCGATCGGCGCCCCACATCGCCCAGCCTGCTCTGATTCTCTACATCCAGCAGTTCCCTTGAGCACTGTTCCCTCCGACACTCGACAGACTCCGTGTAGACCTCTGATATTAGATAGATCTAGTCCGTCTCGGTGACATTATGTACCAAGTTTCCAACTTCCAACCAAGTCCATAAACTTACGAATAAATTCATTCGGAGAATCAGTCGACCATGATGTTACGCATAAATACTGGCAGGACTGCTGTTGACGCGGATTCAGACAAAGAACGCCGATCTGAGATGGCCACATCGATTATTGCTGATATTCTGTCACAAGCACAGTAACTGGATCACAACCATCGCGACGAAAAACAAGCAGACAGCACGGTTTCACACACAATACGCATGCTTATGGAAAGGCTTTGTGTGCAACTGTTTTAAATAAGATTTTTCTTCAATCTCACTCACTTACCTGTAACTCTTGGAGATCAAAGTTTTTCCAAAAGTTACACATCGACTGCACATTCGCAGCCATCTTGCGAACGGAATCACCAGGCCCAATTGATTGGTCACATGACCTCGCTCGCTGGCATCGAAATAGCTCTCTGGTACACGCTGGTCCGAGCACGTTTCATAACGATTATTCAATTTGTGTGTTCAATCTAAATACAGAAAGCCGATAGTTTAGATACTTAAATTTTATTACGAAGGTAAGGGGCGAATCCAAATCAAAATAAGACTTAGTTTGCAATCTTCACACTATTTTCTTTCCCTTTTTGACAATTTTGGAGTTAGAGAGTACAGATGAAAAATGGCGCTGTACGGGGAAGATGCTGGCGCGACAAACTGAAAGTTCATCCTATTTGTAAGCGTTTGAAGGATAGCTTTAGCAAACAGCTTCCACATCTAGCAACTGGACATGCAAAGAGTCTAGTTGCAATCAAAAATGGAGATCTGTTTGCATGGGACAGTTACAATGCTAATATTGTTCACTGCAACTTGAAAAGTCTGGTTTCAGTTACACATCAGAAAGACGGTTCAGAGCACCGTTTTCAGGTTTGTAAAATGATTGTATGTGCTCCAGTTTGTTCTCTATAATTAATTTGTAAAAGTAACATGCCTGCAAGGTAAGTGGCAACTTTCCGTACACTATTTAAAATGAACGTTTTAAATCGTTAAATTCCGAACTTAGTGGATAAATGACGTATGGGTAAACGAACCGTTTGTGTGTGTGTGTGTTTTTTCTTTTTTTCAGTATGCTGTTAGTGACACAAGTCCCATCTTGCTCATCCCAGTACCCCATACATAACTTCGCCAACAACATTTTTTTAATAGAAGCAACCTAAAACTGGCTGGATACCTCGTTTCAGGGGAGTAGATTTGATATTTGGAGGTGCTTGTTCAGAATATTCTGAGCCCCCCACAAATGACAGCATATTAAACAAATAATACCAAATAATTGTAATGCTAGGTCACAGAACCAGCATTGTTAAGCATCCCATCCTGGAGGATACCACCACATCCATGATCAAGCTCCAGGCTTCATAAACTTACTAATAATAACAGAAAGCTTATGCAAACTCAAACTATTGGTTTGGATGTAGAGAGGAAATCAAAATTGACAGCACCATGAGAAGAAAAACATGAAAAGCCAAAGTTTGTCTGTTGTACATCAAAACAGGATATTCATAAATGGCTGTTATGAAAACATGACATGATGTGAGGAGCAGGCCTAACACCTGCAGACAGGACAATGGTACAAATACCACTGAGTACTTGCTTGGTGAGTACTTGATGATGCATTCATTCTGGAAGATTAAGTGTGATCACTGTAGGAGGGCAAATCATCACCACGAATAGAGAACATTCCAGCAGTGCTCCTGAAATACGTAGGACCTGAACTTATAAGAACATCTGCTAGAAGGCATTAAAGCTGAGAGTTCTGATGATCAGGCTCAAGGGAAAGGCAGATGGAATCATGGCAGAACAAGAAGCAGGATTCCTTCAAAAAAAAAAGAGCATGACAGAACAAATCTTCATATCAGATTCCTAGTAAAAGAAGCACAGTACAGCATCAGCATGATCAATACCATAACTACAACTTCAAGAAAGCATCTTATCATGTGTCACGAAGGTTTGTTGCAAGTTTGACAAACTTGTCATTTCTTTGAAGTTATCAAGGTAGCCTATGCAGACTCAGCCAGTGCAGTTGTCGTGAATTAAGACCTGCTGAGACTTTTTCAGGACCACAGTTGAGGGTCATCCGGGATGTCTGCTCTCCACAGTCCTTTTTAACCAATATCTAGAGAACGTAAGACAGGAGAATCTTTGTAACTTCCAGACATCCATTCCCATTGAAGGACGGCTGCTTTGCAGTCTGCAATGATGCAAATGACATCAACCTTTGAGAGGCAGCAAAACTACAGAATCTCATCACTGAACTTGAGATTTCAAGCAGGCACATCTGGAATGGGGGTTAGCTTGGATAAAAAGTAGAAAATACACATCAAGCAGCCACATCCTGAATGGACAGATTAGAAGCAGTTTTAAATATCTCAGGGCCCCACCCAAAAGATGGCAGCTCATTGTATGAAGTCAAAGCAAGACTGAAGTTGGCCGGAACCACCAGTCAATCTTTGGAGAAACAGACCTGTGCTTTGTTCATTTTGAGGAATTAGAGCAATGCTCTTGGAAATGAGTACATTTATCGAACTAGGCACCATTGTGTGTCAATCTTGTCTAAACCCATACCATTATCACTTCGGCAACACTGGGTAGAAGCCACCTGAAGAAGCTATGAATTGCACAATGATTTAAACAGATGTTTCACTGGGTTCAACTTACATCCTTTTTGCTGCTTTCTATGACATTTTTTTTAACCACCAGCACCACAGCTGGACTGAACTGAAGTTTACTTGCTTCTCAGCTACATATCCACATGTCAAAGAATCTAAAAATATTTAACGACGACGAAAATTTTTTGGCAAGTTAGTTGTGGTTGTGTATATGAATATCTGCACTGATTTTGACATATCCACATGTCAAAGAATCTAAAATGACACAAATTTTTTTGGCAAGTTAGTTGTGGTTGTGTATATGAATATCTGCACTGATTTTGACTTCTGTTATTGTCTAATTCAGGAACCACAGACTGAAAGGGCCAAATCAAATACAACTTTTATGGCTTTTATGCGAGAAATTTGACTTCTGCATGTGTTTTGGCTTGATTCATTAAAAAGACAAAGACAGCACAAGGGATGATTAACAAAGATGCTTCATTATTCAAGTATACTGTATGAGTTACTTGTTTATGACTTAATTAATCATGAAAAAAAAGGACTTCTTAGTTTGACAGACATATTTATCCATAATCATCAGACACCATACAGGCTGATATTACATGAAGATGCAGAAATGATCAAATATTCAGTCTTGCACATTTTATGCATAAAGAGAGAGAGAGAGATGAATTTTGCACATTTTATATGCATAAACAGAGAGATGTATATGCCTGTAACTCATAGAATTGCATTTCCGGCGTGTCAGCCTGTGGCTTTGACTTGTTCCTTTCCATAGGTGCTGGTATGCACAGACACTCCTGTGTTTGAAGTCGAAGGGCTGGCACTAAACACTTGCGGCAGTCATCTGGCACTATGGGGACCACGTGGCATTCGGGTCATAGAGCTACCACAGCGATGGGGCAAGCACTCCGAGTTTGAGGGTGGCAAGGAGGCTATCTCGTGCAGGTAGGGAGTTACCAGAGTATTTGCTGAACAAACAGGTACATAGATGTGAAACTGGAAAGCCAGGTTTAAGTCTAGTCAGAACTGGTCACAAAGTGAGTAGACTGCAGGCAGAAATGTAAACAAATTTCAATTGTAATTAATAGCGAACTGCCAAGAAAACATACACAAATGAATCACAAAACAAAACAGGACATGTTTTGACCTCTTAGGTCTTCTTCGGACGAGATAAGAAAATACTCGGGACAATGAAAATGTCCTTTTCGTAGTCCTGAGTGTTTAGTATCTTGCCTGAAGAAGACCTAAAAGGTTGAAACACATCGTGTTTTTGTCTTGTGATTCATTTGTCTGTGTTTTCTTGGCGGTTTGCTATTAATTATATTTGAAAGTAGTTGTTTAGTTAGTTACATATTTGGATGGCATGTGCACTGGTTATGACCCTTATTTCATTTGACTTTTTGTTGTTGTTGTTGGACTGGTTCAGAAAAAAAGCTATCAAAGTTGATGAAGTAATGACGAATGTATGCTTACAAGAGGTGTTATGTTTTGATAGGTGACCATAGTGAACATTTGCAGAACGCAGTATTGCCCTCTAAAAGGCAGTGGACTTGGTTCCTGCTCAGCTTTTATTGAAACATCTTCGTATAAGATTATAATTGGAAGTTTGGTCTAAACTCACATATATTATGTATGTACAGGTATACCCTGAACCACTTTTTATTCAGACTAGTAAGTTTCAATTTTCCTCCCAAAATAAGTCGTTGCCCATCAGGTTACTTTTGACTGGACTGACGCGCATTTTCAAAGGCATAACTACATGGCGATAAGCAGAACAAAGAATTACCCTGAGGTGTTTTTTGCCGTGCAGGACAGTGAGGCTGGCCACACGTCACTTGCCGGTAGTCAGTGGCTACAGGTGAGACAGGTTACCTGGCATCCTGGCAGTTCCACTGATACCCATTTGGCTGTGCTGACCTCCGACAACATCTTCAGGTAGTTCAGTTAGCAGTTTTACTTTGCCTTCCCTCATAAACCTCGTCATGGCCGACGATATATACATTCATTTGAACTTTTCAGTGCTTGCGTAGAACGCATATATTTATATTCTTGTTAAAATTGCATATGAATGTGTGTGTTTGGTGGTTGTTGTTTTTTAACGTTAATATAAGCATTTTTCATCTGATCTTAGGTTTTGCAGAAGGAAGGCTTTAACAAATTCATTTGTGTTTTTAGAAAATCTGTTTTGATGAGTTGTGTGTGTATGGTTTCCTTCTTATTTTTTGGTTAAAGGCAACATAAGTTGAACGTTTTTTATAAATATCTTTCACTGCCAAAAGTACCTTTGCAAATAAGGGACAACAGCCTAAGTGATAGCTTTGAAAGGCATCCTATGTAAGTGTAAGAATTATTGCAAATTAACGATTCTCCAAAAAGTGTACATGTTTTGTTGGTTCCCCCTGCCCACCACCACCACCACCACTCCCTCGCATAGCTGCAGATTTTTTTTTTTTTTTTTTTTTTTTTTTTAATGAGTGGTTTAACTGTGGCTGTTTGAGCAATTTGAACAAATGTTTTATTCCATTGTATAACATCTTCGGAATCTTTTTCAGCTCACTGTTTTTCATTATGGACAGAATGTTATGACATTGTGCAACATAATCTGAAACAACCGTGTAGATGGATTTCTCTTCTCTGTTTCCACGCCTGTATAAGCTACATGTAAATGAATGGGGGGGGGGGGGGGGGGGGGGGGGGTATGAAAAGCATTGGAATGATTTTTTCTGACTCTTTCAATGGCAAGCAGTTAAGACAACAACAACCAGCCTTGAAGAAAATGTGGGTGATACTTCACCTGCACATGTCAGCCAAGGATAGGAAGTAGGTCCTTCATGAATGCCCTGAATGCTTTGAGGACTGTATGTCCAGTAGAATTTGGGGGAAAATGATCTCTCTCTCTCTCTCTCTCTCTCTCTCTCTCTCTCTCTCTCTCTCTCTCTTCTCTGTCTCTCTCTCTCGCTTCTCTCTCTCTCTCTCTCTCTCTCTCTCTCTCTCTCTCTCTCTCTCTCTCCCCCTCCTCCTCCCCCTCTTTATGTCTCTTTTGCTGGTGGAAGGTGGCTGGGAGGAGGGAGAGAAGGTGGTGGAAAGGTGCATCCATACATTTGCTCAGTTATGGCCGGCAGATTTACTGGTCGTGAGAGTTACTTGCTCAAGACAAGTTTGCAGGGGGGCACGCTACACACGCAAGCCACAGATCTTGCTGTACTCAAGGATTTGAAGCAACGACTTTTGGAAGGAAGTGAAAGCAATTGGGCAGCATGTCCTAGAAATATAAGATAAAGTTACAAGGTATCTTTTAGTTATAACAGAGTTTGCAAACATCTGGCCAGACAGAGCTAACTGTGCATAGTTTACAAGACTTTGACATGGTGAGTACATGCAGCCAAATAGAGCATATACAACATACTCTCCGTTTATTTCTGAATCCCCTATTTTTAATTTAGATGGTAGACATAGAAAGTAAGGGGCAAGAGTACATGAGGTATGCAACAGTTGATGACATGTTTCCCTTTTTTTTTTTTTTTTCTTTTGTTTGTTTGTTTGTATGTAATTTTGTTTCTCTGTTGTGTGTAGTGTGTACAGTCTTACAGAGCCTGAGCACCCTGTGACAACCACCCGTCTGCAGGCAGGAGAGCTGTCCAGTACTGTGTCCCCCAGCAAGTTCAACATAAGCGTGGCGCTTGGGGAGACAGCTGTGGCCTTCACCTTCGGGCCACCCCAGGAGCTGCAACCAGTCAAGCGTCCTTTTCAGGTCCCCAACGTGGCGGATGTTATCACCGTCTGGCCTGTCTATTTTGTCAAGGGCAATGGTGATGTTATGGTCGCGTACTCGGAGGTGATTTCCAACAGGTGGGTGGAAATGGTCGGGGCTTGTTCATATGTGTATTGATTTGTAAGTTCTGATGTGTTATTCCTCAAAAGAAAAATTGTTTCTTAATAAAATGATCAAGGCATAGGCATAATAGTTCTCTTCTCTCTCTCTCTCTCTCTCTCTCTCTCTCTCTCTCTCTCTCTCTCTCTCTCTTTCTTTCTTTCTTTCTCTTCCCTCCGTCATATGAGAGGAAAAGGGTCTCTCTCGTTTGACTCCGTTTTTTTCAGAAGCTGAAAGAGGAATGCTGTAAACTTAAAGTTGAAAATAAGTGCAGAATGCCAGATTCATGCAATAGCACCCCTAGAGGTGGCCAGATGGCCAAAGAGATAGACCTCAGAATCTGTTATTCAAATCTCAGTCACCCCTGTCCCTCTGGTCTTAACTGTCATAGATTGTGTCTATACCCTGTATGTACTTTACACAATAGTACGTCTTGCTGGAGTCTTAGCAATAGCAGCAGGATTTCACACCACATACACATCAGTGCATATCACATTTTGAAATTAAATATAAGAAAATAATGGAAGTGTCTATTGAGCAAAAAGAAATATCAGAGTCAGTGAAAACAGCCGAGTTTACAGCAAAAGGGTCTGGCTGCATAAACTGGCTCGGCTTAAGAATGAGGAAACAGGTGTTACAGGAGAAACGAAACAGCGATATTTTAGCTCTGCTTTGGTATAAAGTGCCCTTTTACAGGTCAGGAAGGATTATTCAGTCATGTAATCCATTAAGGGCTATGATATCTGAAATGAGCACATTGGGGAGAGAGATGTTTTTTTTTGTGTGTGTGTGTGTTTTTTTTCTTTTAACCCCTTGAGTGCCAGTGCCTGTGTTAATAAGTTCATCCCCAGAGCCGAGGGTTTTTGGGCGTTTTGGTCATAAGATAAACAAAATTCATAACTCCTCATCCAGCTGAGAAAACCCCATAAAACTATACATTTTTTTTTTTAATCTGTGTTTATATTCCTCTATGTGGTGACATCAAAATCAAACAGAAATCTTTATCTGGGTATGAGCACCATGCAGTTATATAAACAAATGTGTGAAAAAAAAAGGATAAAATTTTTTGAACAATATTTATAAAATATAAACATGCAGCTGGAAGTTTTCGCCAGTTGGAACTTTTATCCCCGGGTTTCCATGGCGGTGTTGTTGGGTGACAAAAATTTGGTAGTGAAAAATTCCTTTGAAACCTAGCTGTCCCAGATGCTTATTGTCTGACATGCCCCCTCGACACACTCCCTCTCCCTCTCCCTCCTCCTCGCTTGCCGGGAACTCCTCTCCTCACTTCAGTCCGTCTTCTCTTTTGCCCCACACTGACTTCGCTTGTGCCAGTTTCAAGCTGCAGAGAAGCACACATGCTGGCTGGCTCACTCGGCGTACCGACGCTCGTGTCAGCTGGGTCGAGACCAGCTTCACCCATCAACAATGAAATGCCACCTGCATGTACCAAATCGTCGTCACTTTCCTATGTGTCGAGCGAATCGACTGACTCAAGATCGGAATCGCCCTCCTCTAGAATAACATTCGCTGTTTCGAGAGAAGAAAAGGTTTTTTGAGTCGATTGTAGACCGGGTGTTGCGTCGTCTGCTGTTGCTGGTGAGTGGCAACTAATTAGAGCCTGTGGGGTCTTCACTTTCAATGGACTGGGCACACAGTATGTATACACATCATGAAGTATGATTTGATTGGCCACTGGACCAGATCCTAAGCCTTCATCATACACCAAATAAGTTGGTGAAATCGCTAGGGTTTTCCAGCTGAAAATAGTGAAACATCACCGACCGAAATTTTGGTCGCTAGCGCTGAAACTGAAGTATTTTATCGATCAAATATTGGTCGCTGGCACTCAGCTGGTTAAGAAAAAGACTATAATGCAAATATGTTGTTTGTTGTTGCTTTTGTATTGTTTGGTTTACCATTCAAGGGGTTGCCCAGCATACATTGAACTCTTACAGGTAACTGTCAGGTCATGGAGTGCATTTTTGAGTCGGGGGGTTGCCTGTATGACTGTTTGGTGTTTATGATTGACTTCCCACATGCATGGCTTCATTTTTTTTTGTTGTTTTTTTTTTTTTTTTTTTTTTTAAGAGCTGATTTCCTTTTCAAGGAAAGAATATTGTGATGCTTTAAAGTTACCATACCTTAGGACAAATTACTGCCTAACATAGCTTCATACAATGTAAGAGTTTAGTGAAAACCTCAGGGTGTAGCATGTCAAAAAACACTGTCTGAGCTTTGAACTAATGATGTGAGAGTAAATCCCTTCCAACATTTGAATTAGGGGTACTGAGGTTGTGGGTTCAAATCTCCGCCAGGCCGTTTCGGTACAGGGGGATTTTTCCTGCAGAGTTAACATTGGTTCTGACTCCCATTTCCCATACAGTCCTTCGAATGAGACTATAAACTGAGGTTCCATGTGTGAACGCATGCATAACATCTTGCACACACGTAAAATCCTATCACCAGCTTTCGGAAGAGAAGGCCAGTTTGGCCATTGTATGGATGACACGTTACACATAGCATGCACATTCCCCGAAGCTGGAGTATGGCTGCCTTAATGGCGGGATAAAAAAAAAGTCTTACACACAAAACTCCACTCTCTTTGTTAGGTAGATGGGATTAATCCTTGCCTGTCTGTACAGGGAGTGTCATAAGGAGTATCAGCCTGCATATATGGGGAGGGGGGGTAGAATAAAACGCTGTTCGTTTTCTTTGAAGGGAGACACTGCAGTGCAAGTGTACCTGCCTTTTTATTTCCTTCCTCCAGCCTCTTGTCCCATAGTCATTGTCCTTTGGAATGTCTGTCTTGAACATCATGTTCTGGGTGGTGAATGGCAGGCCTCTGCAGTTGCCCACCCAAGGTCCGCTGCTGATGTGTCCCCCTGCGGAGGACAACTATGGGGTGGACGCATGTTCAGTGCTGTGTCTGGACACGGCGCCCCCTGTGATGGTGATTGCCACATGTGATGGTCGTCTGCATCATTGTCTTCTGCTTCCGTCGTCATCTTCCCCGTCCAGTAACAAGGTACATGTACAGCCTTCATGTTTTCTTCTCACTTATTCTTAAATGTGGATAAATTGTTTTTCTTCTCATCTTCCTGTATTTTTTAATATGAAATCGTGTATTTTTTGTTAATGTGAATTGCAATCCTCCAAAGATGGTGGTGGTTATTTTTTTTTTTCTGTCCCATTTTCTGTATCGCCCCCGTGGCATTGCACCCACACACTGCTCATTCCGAGTCCCCCCCCCCCCCCCCCCCCCCCGTCCACAGCCACAGCCCAGCCCATCCTGTTGCAGCCCCAGCACTGCAATCCTCAAGGAGCAGTCAACTTCAAGCCGTCATAAAGCAACCCACCAGAGGAGACGCTGCTCTGCTGCTGAGTCACTTTGGTGGAGTTCAGTGGTGCCTGTTCTGATCCAACATGCGCAGGACCACATACTAAACCCACTGCTGATGACAATAACCGCTTAGTGGCAGAGCCGGCATGAGTGAGCTTTGCCTACGGAGAGCACCACCACGTCCGACCAACAACAGTCCCCATGAATTTTGCTAATACTGGTGATCCCAACATAGTCAAAGCTAGGCCATAGCAGCAGGGCATGAAGAGCCATAGAATTGACTTTTTTTTTTTTTTAAATGCTGATCAATAAGACTGAGGATGATGAAGATGATGCTATAGATTTCCACTCTAGTCTGAGACTGCATGACAGGGCTGTACTCTGCACTTGCTTTCATAATAGATCTTGGCATCAACCAGGCCAGAGAGATACAGATACCTGCAATGTTAGTCTGGAAATTTGAGCAACACTCTCAGAGACGCATCCATTTAGTGGATGAAACTCGACTGTTTGGTTCCAGTCTTCCCAACTGAACCAGAAGCAAATTCAGCTCTGGGTAAGTGTGGGTCGGGGCTGAAAAATTCCACATAGCTCTGATGGGAATAGAACCCACGACCTCCCAGCTGGGAGTCCACAAAGCTAACCATTTTGCCAAGGCAGCTGATTGCTGAGCTGTATTTTTGTGTTCATTCAGTTACCAGTGGTTTATAAACAGACTTGGTACATGCAGCCACCTCCACATTCAGACTAAAAGCTGTAAAAAAGAAAAAAGAGAAATGAAATTATCAAATTGGTACATTGCTTTAATATATGGTTTTCCCATATGATTTTGTGGCGTTTTGTACATATTCGGTGAAAATGCAACAAATACGACAAACTGAAAAATAATTCATCGAAAAAGAATTCTGGTAACCAGTTTCTCGAGCAGTAATTGCACTTGTGAAGTATAACCATGTCAAAGGTTTTCACCAGAAAGGGACAACTCTTGTTAGCGCCCCCACCTCCCGCTTTTATAGACATTCAGAATTTTGTGCACTTTCTGTGTAGAAAATATGCTCATTTTTTTTATGAGGAGTAACCAACCAAAACCACTTTTAGGATAAACAGATCTGTTTTAATTGCGAAAGGTGTGATAGTCGCGGAGAAAGCAAAAGACTGTAATTAGCACATTGTTTCCGCACAAACAGCCTGCTGCCAGGAATGGATGTGTTCTGTCAAACTGGAAAGGCATTAGGCAGAGAGCAAACCTCTGCCAGGGTTGAACTGATCCTATATCCGCCCATTGTTTGGGATTCTCGCCACAGATCTGTACCAAAATTTAATACAGTTGTTTTCGGGCTATTTTCCATCTTTCTACAAAGTTTCCTTAAAATCAGCAGGCTGGAGAACTGTCCTCAGATCCATGGATTTCAAATAAAACCACTCGACTTTCAGAGATCAGAGAAACGAACATCCGAGGTGGAGAGAGGGTGGGTGGAAGAATCGCTGGGAAAAAAAATTGCCAAACACTTTATCACTCTGAGTTTCACACCACATCAGTTTTCCAATCCAGGTTTCCTTGATTCTACATTCAAGGGTATGATGACCGCGGCAGTTACGGTGTTGCAGTGCTTCTGCATACATTTAGTAGAACAGTTCAGTGGCAGGCAAATATGTAGGTGATGTGATTTTTCAGACATTTTTCTTGATGTTGATAGTGCATGGGCTTCGTCTTTTGTGAGGAAATGATTACGATGTCTTGTGTGTCACGAATCATAAACCAGGGCAAAAAGTTTGAGGAAGGCATAATTGTCGACTGTTGGAGATGGGAATGGGCTGAAAAGACCACCAGAGTGAGTAGTTTCAATCAGCTGTTTTTGACTTGTATTGAGAAAGTGAACAAGCCAGGAATGGCACATTATTATGTGTTTGCTTGGATGAAAAGAGCAACATTATGCTGATGATTGGTTTTGACAGCACTCACTAACCATGTACATTACAAGAAGTATGTTGTTTGAGGCTTCAAGAGCACTGGACTACGACAGAGTAGACTGGATATCTTGATCAGATTAATGCTTTAACCTCCTTCCCCTTTTTTGCTTGAAACAAACACGCTTGGATTTTGTACTGATGGGCATGTCAGCACAGATAAATGATGTGTAATGCGGTCAGCTTGGTTGTAAACAAGAAATGAGATGCACAGCAATCGTGACCACAATAAGGATGTTATTCTTTTATTACCAAGTTAAATGCATGGCTGTTGAGACAAACACTGATTTTTTATTTTTTAAGATATTTATTTAAGTGTGCACACCTGTGTGTGTGTGTGTGTGTAGTTTGTAATTTTCTGTTGGTTTCTTTACTTGCTGCATGGTGATTTGCTTATAATGAGAGACTAAGAAAAGATCTTGAAAACTGGTTAACATTTCAGCGGAGGGGCTTTGCCCCTCTTAACCCCTACCCCCACCCCCCACCCCCAACCAGGGCATTGCCCCTGGATCCCACCAGAGCCTAAGCGGCCCCTGGACCCCAGCATTTTTCAGAGATTTTTCAAGTCAGCTGTTCTCCAGCCTGATTGTTTCAGTACTTCATGGCATGATCCTGGGTCAGCAACAACATATTTTAGATTCATCTTTAAGCCACATTCTATTTCTTCCACCCAGTTTTGTTAAAACAGGTTCTGCTGTTCTCATATACTTTCATTAACAGACAGACAAGCCAGCATACACAGGTGAAAACTTCATCCCTTGGATGCAAGTAACAAGGACGACCTGTGGAGTGCAAGGTATTGGTCACTCACCAGTTATGATTAGATTTTCTGTCGCCAGTGTGAGTGATGTCGCATAATTTCCAGAGAACTAGATCCTATTGCATGCATTTGTGTATTTGTGTGGTCAAGTGCTCACATGTAAATGCGAACGCTGCATAACAAAACCAAAAAAAAATCTGGATATTTGTGAGGATTCATAACTGATAAACCCATAGTCACAAAAGCAATCAAAATCCCAGTCACACAAAATATTAAGCACACTTGTTCAACCTGACCATGTCTGATAATGCTTCAGTGAACCAGGTATGTGAAAGCTTTTAAAAAAAAAATTGTTTAGAAACAGAATAAAGGAGGACAAAAGAAGATAAAAATATCAGTATATATATAATTTTTCTCTCTTTCCTAATCGGTAAAAAAAAAGGCATGTCGTGCGCATAAAAAAAAAATTTCTTTTGAATGGTCCTCCATGGACCTGTATTATACCATTGATGCCCAAAAAAAAAAAAAAAAAAAAAATGTATTTTAATAACTTAGAGGTTTCAGTTACTAACTGAGAACTCTTTCAAGTTGAAGTACATAGCAATGTCTGTTTCGATTGGCCGTTGAAAGTTCTAATAGCCAATCAGCACTTGACTTGCCTCGTGAATGAACAGTGTCATGAACCATTTTGATAGCCTCCAAAAAGGTATGCCAAGTTCATTGAAACTAAATTGTTTTGTTTTTGTTTTGTTTTTTCTTTTTAATTTGTTTTAAGACAATCGAAAAGGGTAATGCGGATTTGGCTTAAATGGTATTCATCATAAGAGGCCCCAAATAGTTCCACAGACTTGCATAACTAACAAACAAGTCCCACAGAATAAAACCTGTTTAGATTCTTATCATTCAACATCACTCTCATTTTCAGCAGAGGCTGAGTTTTAACAGTTTTACAAGTATTCTTTTGAAAGAAAAAAAAATGTAATCGGGCATCGGAGAAATATTTCTTCTGGTGTCACCTGCAATTACTACCCTTGACAGAAAAATAATTTGACTCAAAGGCAGATTCAAGATTGATTTGACTTTAGAAGATGTTTGCCCTCTCTTGAACGCCTTTCTATTTTCTGATTGTGTACATGGGAGGAAAACTGGTTTGTTCAGAAAATGAGAGTTATTGGAAATGATGAAAGTCATAGAAACACTTCTCTGCCATCTCGTATTGCAAAAATGACGACCGTTTTGGGAGACAGTTGGCTCGTTGTAATGACAGTTCCAAATACAGTTTGCTTGCTTAGACATGTTGGCTAGTCCTAGTACAGCTGGCATATTCTGCAGACAGTTTTCCTGTTCTAATACAGTTGCCTGGTTTTGATAACTGGATTACTCTAATGGTAGTTTGCTGTCATTGTGTCTCAGGAGCTGACGGTGGCACCAGAGATGCCCAAGTTCTATCACCCCAGCCAGCCCATTCTGTACGTGGTGGAGAGTGTGGAATTAGAGTTATCCCTCACAGATGGTAACCTTGATTCCTTGACATCTGCGGTGCTGACTGAGGACCCGTTCACTTGTGTCCCATCAAAGTCATTAAAGGTGACTTCTTTGTTTTAACCATTCTGGGTAATGTTTGAGTTTTGTTTCGTTGGTTAGTTCATTACCTCCCTCTCTCTCTCTCTCTCTCTCTCTCTTTCTTTGTCTTTCTCTGTTTCTTGCTTTCTCTCTGTCTCTCCTCTTCATCCACATCTCACAAGTACATGTGCGGAATCAACAGTGCATTTATCAGTTGTAATCAGACAATATGATGCTGATGCAAAAGAGAACCGGGACTAGCTATTGTAATGCAATGACAAATAGAATGTAGTTATAGTCAGAATGTTGTGCTTGTTAAAAGAAAGAAAAGAAAAGGAAAAAAAAAAAAGACAGAGAGGAGACAAACACACTAAAACACAGCAGCTCAGGAAAACTGATCTCTAGAATAAACATTCTTCTTGCTACAAGACAGACTGGGTTTTTTTTTTTTCCCCTTACACAACTCTGCCCATCCCTTGCCACCTCCCTCCTCCTTACCTCACAAACCCACCATCCATCATTTCCCCCATAACCCAAGCACCATACTTGACCACTTGTTCTTCTTAAGTCGTCTCTTGTTTATCTTCTCATCATGGCTGTTCTGTTATTTTCTGGGTTTTGGTTAGGGTGTGTGACTTGTGGTAAACTTTTTTTTTTCTTCTGCATACGCAGGCTGATACTCCTGTGGACACTGCCTGTATAGACAGGCAGTGGAGTTTTGTGTGTATGCCCATTTTTTTTATCCCGTCATTCAGGCAGCTATACTCCATCTTCGGGGAAGGTGCATGCTATGTGTAACATGTCATCCATACCAGCGGCCAAACTGGCTTCTCTTCCGAAAGTTGGTGATGGGATTTTACGTGTGTGCAAGATGTTGCGCGTGCGTTCACACACAGAACCTCAGTTTATAGTCTCATTCGAAGGACTGTATGAGGAATGGAGTCAAAACCAATGTTAACTCTGAGGGAAAAATCCCCCTGTACCGAAATTCGAACCCGCAACCCCAGAATCACAAGTCTGGGCGCTCAACCGATTGAGCTATTCCGGCCCTCACTTGTAGTAAAACAATGGCTGTAGAGTGAAAGGGAACTGGACAGTGGTTGTGTTCACTATGAGGAGAAAACGGTAGAAGTTAGTCTCTGTTGACTGGTCCCAGACTGCTTATTGATTTCTCTCCTGTGTATTGATCTGAGGCAATCTTTTGTTTTCCCTCTCTGTGTATTGATCCCAGAAGCTTTACCGATTTCCGTCTCAGCTGAGTATTATTCCTAATGATTCATTGCATTAAACCTGGACAACTGACTGATTTCTGCCTGTGTATTAGTCCCAGTCACCTCACTGAGTTCCCTCTGTGAATCAGTCTCAGTCAAGTCAGTGATTTTACTTATGTGTATTTGATCCTACTCCCAGACAACCTATTGATTTCCTACTCTCCAGTGTATTGGTCACAGACAACTGATTGATTTCCCTCTGTGTACTAATCCCAGAAACATAATTCATTCCCTCTCTGTAGTGCAGTGTTCCTCAAGGCATTTACAACTGAGGTCATTGGAACCCTCTGTTGAAAAAGTCCTCTGGTGAGAAATCTGAGGGTCCCTACTATAAAAAACCAAATCTGGAAGGAATTCCTAATTATACAATAGTGCTGTACTGACAGACTCAACTATTCTGCTACATATCAACATGGAACACAGCTCACACGGACAGGTATCAAAATAAACAGTCACTGACAGGAGCTGCTTCTAACCCAAACCAACAGAAGCAAACAGAAATGTGGTAAAATCCTTTTCTGGAACCTGCCTTCCCTCCATTTTACTTTCTTCCTCAGAGAAGATGTTTAATATGATGGACAGAGACTCTTCTGCAGGGAAAGAACAGTCAGTAGGGAAAGGGGGGAGGGGGGCTTTGAAAACAGGACTCCCCCCCAAAAAAAAAACATCTTGCTGGCATCTTTGGCTTTGCTACATCTTGTTTCTGATGTTTACAACACTCTTTAACTAGGTTTTCCTCAGACTTTGAATAGCTACTTTTTTTAAACTGTAAATTTGCTACAGTTCACCATTACTGGCATTCTACTTCTTGTTTTAAACAACCAACTTCAGAACTGATGAGTCAGCTGCACTGGCTTGCATCTGTCATCGGCACACATTGGCCAACTCTTTCAAAAGATGCAGTGGTATTTTAATCTGATCACAAGATTTTTTTTTTAAGATCTACAGCCTTGGTGATAGTATGAGCTCTGCCATTGTGGTTGTCAGTCTCTACACAGACTGTAGCCAAATTAAAAATGAGATCAACAAGAAGAGCAGTACCCATACTAAGACCTTTGTTAATCTCATCATTGGGAGCGCAGAAAAAGAGGATTAAGTCAATATCTTCAACAAAATCAGAGGTTGACGTATGCCTCAAGCAAGTTTTTAGAGGGCAAGTGCTCTTGAATCAAAAATGTGATTGCTTCTTTCGGTGTGACTAATGTAAAGACTTGGATGCTTAGGGGCCACTACTCTGAAGTTGAAGCATTTAACCCTACTTGCCAAGGAAACAGAGTGGCTGATTCTTTTGAAGCGATTGACACTTTCATCTTCAAACAAAGTGGCAGAAAAATGATCATACTCGTGGACAATAAAAATGTGCGTTGTGGGGACCCTCGGTGTGAAAATCTGTGCATCAGACTGCAACATTTGTGCACTAAGAACCCACAATTGTGCACTATAAGGAATACTGTATTTATGCCTGTCAGCTAATGAAATTGCCTTCCTTGTATTGATCCCAGTCAACACGTTGATTTCAATTTCTGTACTGATTCCAATCAGCTCTGTTTCCCTGTGTGTATTGATTCAAAACAATCATGTATTTCCTGCTGTTTTTTAATGTCCCAGACAAATCATTGACTTATTATCTGCTTTTATTCCAGACAGAATCGTGATTTCAACCTTTGTTGATCTCAAGCAACTTTTTGATATCCTTTCCCACATGGTATTGATCTCAGGTGACTGATTTCTGTCCCAACCGTATCTTGATTTGGGTTCTCCCAGAAAAAAACTGATCCTATACAGTCATTTCATGCTGTCTTTGCCATATATTGATCCCAGAATTTTAATCGATTTCTCTGTGTGTATTGATTAACAGTAACTCATCTGGTTTCCTTCTGCAGTTTGTGTGTATTGATCTCAGAAAACTCATTGATTTTCCTCATTGCCATACATTGTGTGAAGGGCCGGAATAGCTTGGTTGCTAGAGTGCCAGACTCATAATCTTGGTGATCCTGGGGGTTGCGGGTTTGAATCTCAGCGGAGCTGTTTTGGTACAAGGGGATTTTTCGCTTGGAGTTAACATTGGTTCTAACTCCATTTCCCAAATAATCCTAAGAATGAGACTATAAACCGAGATTCCATGGTGAACGCACGAATAACATCTTACACATAAAATCCCATTACCAACTTTCGAAAGAGAAGGCCAGTTTTGCCGTTGGTAGGGATGACACATTACACATAACATACACTCTGTGTGGAAAGTCGAAAGGATGAACGAGTTGTTAAACTGAATGATATGGGAAACGACTGAATGAATGAAGCGCCAGCAGACAACTCTTCAGTCAGCTCAGCCCAGGTGGGCAGCCCTTTCTGTAAGCGAGATGTGGATTGTAAAGCGCTTAGACTCGAGCTTGGTCTCTGGCTGGGGATAGGTGCTATGTAACTACTCTCTTCGATTAAAAAAAAAAAAAAAGACTATTTACTGATCTCAGACATTTGTTCTTTCCTGGTTCTATGTTAATGGTGTGTACTGATTTCAGACAACTCATCTGATTTTCCTCTTGACCTTGGACCTTGTGAAAATTGTGCATTGTTTCCAGAAAACTCAATTTTTCTGTCTGATTCTGTGTTAACAGTGGTACTGATCTACTGTGTTAACAATGTGTATTCAGCTCAGACGCCCAGCTGACGGTTTTCTTTGCCTTTCACTGTGTTAATAGTGTGTATTATTTCTGTTCATGGACAACTCATTGATTTTCCTTTCCCCCTGGCTCTGTATCAACAATGTGTGTTGATCCCAGGCAATCCAGTGATTTTTCTCTCTCCCTTGCAATGCATTAGCAGTGTGTGTTGATCCCAGGCAATCCAGTGATTTTTCTCTCTCCCTAGCAATGCATTAGCAGTGTGTGTTGATCCCAGGCAATCCAGTGATTTTTCTCTCTCCCTAGCAATGCATTAGCAGTGTGTGTTGATCCCAGGCAACAAAGCAGCATTAGCAGTGTGTTTCGCTCTTCACCTGGCGCTGTTAATAGTGTTCACCAATCCTAGATAACCCTTTGATCTCCCTCTGCCTGGTTTCTTTGTTAACTGTACGTATTGATTCCTGATAATCATTGATTTACCGCTCACCAGGCACTTTGTTAGAATGCATTGATTCCAATAGCTCACCGATTGCTCTGTCTTGCTTGGCATTATGTTAACAGTGTGTATTGATCTCGTACAACCTATTGATATCCATGTCTTCCAGGCACTGTGTTAACAGTTGTGTATTGATCCACGACAGCTTACTGATTTCCGTCTCAGTATGTATAAATCCCATTGTTAACAGTGTGTATTGATCTCAGACAACTCATTGATTTCCATATACCCCTGGCGCTGTGTTAACAGTGTGTATTGGTCCCAGACGATTTGCTAATTTCCGTCTCCCCTAGCGCTGTATTTACATTGTGTATAAATCCTAGACAGCTTTTTTCTCTCTCTCTCTTACTCTTTGTTAACAGTGTGTATTAATCTCAGACAATTCATTGATTTCTCACTGTCCGCGGCACTGTAACTGTGTATACTGATGCTAGACAACTGATTGATCTGCCTCTCTCCCTGGCAGCGTGTTAACACTAATATAACAGTGCATATTGATCCTCTGACAGTGTGTATTGACTGTGTATTGTGTTGATCCTGTGTTAACAGTGTGTGTTGATCCTCTGTGTTAACAGTGTGTGTTGATCCTCTGTTAACAGCATGTGTTGATCCTCTGTGTTTGATCCTCTGTGTAAGAGTGTGTGTTGATCCTCTGTGTTAAGAGCATGTGTTGATCCTCTGTGTGAAGAGTGTGTGTAGATCCTCTGTGTCAACAGTGTGTGTTGATCCTCTGTGTTAAAAGTGTGTGTTAATCCTCAGTGTCAACAGTGTGTGTTAATCCTCAGTGTCAACAGTGGGTGTTGATCCTCTGTGTTAACAGTGTGCGTTAATCCTCAGTGTCAACAGTGCGTGTTGATCCTCTGTGTTAACAGTGTATACTGATCCTCTGTGTCAACAGTGTGTGTTGATCCTCTGTGTTAACACTGTGTACTGATCTTCTGTGTTAAGAGTGTGTGTTGATCCTCTGTGTTAACTGTGTGTATTGGTCCTCTGTGTTAACAGTATGTATTGATCCACTGTGTTAACAGTGTGTATTGATCCACTGTTGTTAACGGTGTGTATTGATCCTCTGTGTGTCAGCAATGTGTGTTAATAATCTCTGTGTTAAAAGTGTGTACTGATCTTCTGTTTCAACAGTGCGTGTTGATCCTCTGTGTTAACAGTGTGTACTGATCCTCTGTGTTAACAGTGTGTACTGATCCTCTGTGTTAACAGTGTGTACTGATCCTCTGTGTTAACGTGTGTACTGATCCTCTGTGTTGACAGTGTGTATTGTTTTGTGTGTTGACAGTGTGTGTACTGATCCAATGTGTCAACAGTGCGTGTTGATTCTCAGTGTTAACAGTGTGTACAGATCTTCTGTGTTAACAGTGTGTATTGGTCGTCTGTGTTAACGGTGTGTATTGATCCTCTGTGTTAACAGTGTGTATTGGTCCTCTGTGTTGACAGTGTGTATTGTTTTCTGTGTTGACAGTGTGTGTACTGATCCTGTGTGTCAACAGTGCATGTTGATTCCTCTGTGTTAACAGTGTGTACAGATCTTCTGTGTTAACAGTGTGTGTTGATCCACTGTTGACAGTGTGTATTGTTTTCTGTGTGTTGACAGTGTGTGTACTGATCCTCTGTGTCAACAGTGCATGTTGATCCTGTGTTAACAGTGTGTACAGGTCTTCTGTGTTAACAGTGTGTATTGGTCATCTGTGTTAACGGTGTGTGTGTATTGATCGTCTGTGTTAACAGTGTGTATTGGTCCTCTGTGTTGACAGTGTGTATTGTTTTCTGTGTTGACAGTGTGTGTACTGATCCTGTGTATCAACAGTGCATGTTGATTCTCTGTGTAACAGTGTGTGCAGATCTTCTGTGTTAACAGTGTGTGTTGATCCACTGTGTTGACAGTGTGTATTGTTTTCTGTGTTGACAGTGTGTGTACTGATCATCTGTGTCAACAGTACCTGTTGATCCTCTGTGTTAACAGTGTGTACAGATCTTCTGTATTAACAGTGTGTATTGGTCGTCTGTGTTAACGGTGTGTATTGATCCTCTGTGTTAACAGTGTGTATTGGTCCTCTGTGTTGACAGTGTGTATTGTTTTCTGTGTTGACAGTGTGTGTACTGATCCTGTGTGTCAACAGTGCATGTTGATTCTCTGTGTTAACAGTGTGTACAGATCTTCTGTGTTAACAGTGTGTGTGATGATCCACTGTTGACAGTGTGTACGGTGTATTTTTTCTGTGTTGACAGTGTGTGTACTGATCCTCTGTGTCAACAGTGCATGTTGATCCTGTGTTAACAGTGTGTACAGGTCTTCTGTGTTAACAGTGTGTATTGGTCGTCTGTGTTAACGGTGTGTATTGATCGTCTGTGTTAACAGTGTGTATTGGTCCTCTGTGTTGACAGTGTGTATTGTTTTCTGTGTTGACAGTGTGTGTACTGATCCTGTGTATCAACAGTGCATGTTGATTCTCTGTGTTAACAGTGTGTGCAGATCTTCTGTGTTAACAGTGTGTGTTGATCCACTGTGTTGACAGTGTGTATTGTTTTCTGTGTTGACAGTGTGTGTACTGATCATCTGTGTCAACAGTACCTGTTGATCCTCTGTGTTAACAGTGTGTACAGATCTTCTGTATTAACAGTGTGTATTGGTCGTCTGTGTTAACGGTGTGTATTGATCCTCTGTGTTAACAGTGTGTTATTGATCCTCTGTGTTAACAGTGTTTATTGATCCTCTGTGTTAACACTATGTATTGATCCCAGACAACTCTTTTGAGTCAAGTCTCTCTTTGCCTTACACTGTGTTAACACTGTGTATTGATCCTCTGTGTTACAGCGTGTATTGATATCAGAGAACTTAGTAATTTTTTTTTTTGGGGGGGGGGGGGGGGGGGGGGGGTAGCATATGGTTAACAATCTGTTGGTCCCAGACAGCTCTTCGATTTTCCTTCTTTTTCTGCATGGGGTGATTAGTCTGTAGTGATCCCAGTCAGCTCACTGATCTCCCAGTCTTCTGGCTTCATGTTAACAGTGTGTATTCATTGCGAACAACTCATAGGTAGCCCTCTTTGCCAGGCTCTGTGTGAACAGGGCATATTGATCCCAGACTTCATAAATTTCCCTCTCTCCCAGGCTCTGTGTTGGTGTGTATTGATCTCGGATAACTCCTGATTTCCTTCTGTGGTTGGGGGGTGGGCCTTGAGTAGCGCAGCAGCTGTAACTATGCTTAAGTCTGTTGTTTGCCCATGGTAGTTCATAGATCCTGTTGTGGTACTAAGGGAAGTATTGAGCATTCTGGTTTGGGTAACACATACACTCAAATACAAAAAGTATTTGTGTTTGTGTGTGCGTGCATGCGCATGTGTGTCTATTGATTGAGGTGTATGTCTCTGGGAGTGGTGGTTGATGCGGATTGCGGGAACCGTCATCTTCCTGTGTAATGACCGGCAGAATCGATGGATAGGGAAACATTGATTGCTCAGCATCAGATTGTGGATTTCTGCCTGTAAGAAAAAAGCTTCCTTTGTTGTTGGCTGTTCTGTGTCTGTGCGTTCCACCCAAACTCTCTCTCTCTCTCTCTCTCTCTCTCTCTCTCTCTCTCTCTCTCTCGTTTCTCTCTCACCCCCACCACCCACCCACAGTCTTCCACAGTCTTTCTGTATGTTTTCTGCCTTTTTCCCCAAAGAGGGAGTATGGCTGCCTTAATGGCAGGATAAAAAAAAAAAAAACGGTCAAACACACAAAACTCCACTCCCTTTGTTTGTAGGGTAGATGGGATTAATACCTGTCCATATAGGGAGTGTCCGCAGGAGTATCAGCCTGCGTATGCAGAAGAAGTTCTCTGCCTTTGTCTTATGAGTGATTTGACTATCTCTTTCTCTCCCCCTCCTTTTCTCTCTCTCTCTCTCTCTCTCTCTCTCTCTCTCTCTCTCTCTCTCTCTCTTTCCCCCTCCGTCCCTCCTTCCATCCATCCCCCTTTCCTCTTTCTCTTTCTGTCTGTCTGTATAGTTCTCCTTCAGTCTGTCGGTCTATACAGGTGTTTTTAAGATCCTATGTGGTCTGTTGGACTATAAGCAGTGCGACTTGACTTCACTAGTCTGTCTGTCTGTCTTCCTGTATCTTTCGTAAAATTTTGAGACAACTGTGTACGCTCTCCGTTCTGGCCCCTCATTCACATATAACAAAATACACTGCTCACCTCCAATCCCATACACATGCACATCCTCGACATATCTTGATTAACACACATACACGCACACATACGAACATACACACATGCATACACACCTGTACATCTGCATACGCACTTTGTTATTATTGGTGTTGGTGTGGCCATGGTGATTCACAGATCCAGTGAGCACAGATCGTTACCACTGCTGTCACTCTGCGGGCGTTCACAGTGTGGCTCTGCCCTGGGTTCACACCTTGCAACATTTTCTCTCCAGTAAGTCTCTGTGTGTTTTGCTCTCTGTGTGTGGGATTGACTTGATGTGTGTTGGCCTGTTGATATGTGACTGAGTGTAAGGAGGTAGTGTGTCTTTCTGCAGCTGTTCATGATGTGGCCTCTGCCTAGGATTACACTCTTGGTGACTCATCCTATCCAGTAAGACTGTTTGAATGTGTGTATCCCCCTATCTGTACAGAGTGTCTGAGCCTCTGTGTGTATGTTACTGTGCGTTTATGTGTGTAGTGTGTCACTGTGCTGTACTTTTCCTCACCAATAAGATTGTGTGTGTATGTAGTGTGTGTTACTGTATGTTTTAGAGGATAGGGGTGCATGCGCTGTGACAGGCCTTGCATTACTTCCGCTTCAGTATGTGTGTAAGGGAGGCAGGGTGGGAGAGGTGGTTGCAGTTAATGATTGTATGGGCATTACAACACTTCATTCTTGTAAACAAATACATGGCTTGACTTGTCTGCGTGTCTTTTCCTGTCCCTTTTGTCAAAATTTTAAGACACCTGTGCATGCTGTCCCTTCCGGAACTGTCAATTGCAATACTTTAGGCATAGCATGCTACAGTTTTGTTGACAATGCTATATTTTGTCAGGGAAATGCTATGCCAAATTAAAGAAAACACTTCACTGACTTGGCAGTAGCTTAACCAGCATTGAAACAAGGTAGATCTAAGGCTCAAGACTTGTTGCATCAAAAGCTGACCAAGTTCATCAAGGAGAGGAAGAAAAGCAGAATGAAAACCAGTAAAGACCCTCAGGACTTTCGACGCCATATCAGTTTTGTTGTTGGCCATTTTTTGTTTGTTTGTGTGTTTGTTTTTTGAAGTCAGGTAAAAAAAAAAACTGTGCAATAACTAGCAAAATTTCTATCATCTTAGTCAGCCATCATGTCACGTGTGAAACGAAGTGTAATTGGAAAAGTTGTGGTCTGACTTTTTGCATCATATGCTATGCCTAAATTTGGAATGCTGCCCTAAGAATGTCAAAATGCTTCACTTCCTGCTTTTGAGGCCGTGGTAGTTGACTGTGTACCATAAAGTTCGGTCTATTGAGCGCACCTGTACATAAGCCACACTCACTAAATTAAAAACAAATCTGGACTTTTTTCCACAAGTAAGCCTCACTGGTTTATAAGCCGCAGATATATACAACAAAAATAAAGTTTATTCAGTGTCATCATCATCCTGTCCACTGAATCCACTGGAAGTCTTCTTCTTCTTCGGTGTCGGAGTTGAATAGAAATAGTAGTACTTCCTCCGCCATCTTGTTACTGACTTCAGCCTTGTTTTCATTGTCGCTTTTTCCTCATGAGGCAAGGTGAAGGTCGCTGCTGCTCCATCACTTGCATTGTCGTCTGCTGCAGCACACAGTCCAGCCTTGCAAAAACCATTGATAGTGGTCTGAATGCTGCTGTGTGTACGGCTTTGAATTAAAATTGTGAGCAGTTAACACTGTAACAATGTGAGCAGTTAACACTTTAACATGGAGCTCATTGAAAAATTCATGAACAGTAAACATGATATGGTGAGTTACAGAGAAGCTAAGAATAGACAAGGATGTGATGCTCCTGGAATCGGAAAAATCTGCAGATTGGCCGCATCGTTGTTTTAGCCGCAGGATTTAGCTGGGGGGAAGTCTTGGCTTATACACGGAACTTTACAGTAAAATAGTGTTGACTTTTTTTTCGTTTACCTGTTAAGATGAAGCCAGTGGCTGATGGTGTCTGAGAACAGAGTATCTTCAAAAGTTACATTTTTTTTTTTTTTTTTTTTAGATGAAAACTCTTATTTAAGCCAGATGTGAATTCTGGATCATGTGGATAGTTGGCTGACCTTAGAGCAAGGGAGGTAATTGTTTTCAGATTTAGACAAAACTGGGGATAAGAGAAGTTTCCTACCTTGTACTCAGACCTCTCTGTTGCGATGGACATTGGTCCATGCATTCAGTCATGTGTCTGGTTTCATGAGATTGTCACAGAGGTTCTTGATTGGAACTTTTTGTTTACGGGAAGGGGTTGGGATGGGTTTAATTTTGGGCGGGGGAGTTGGGGGGAAGGTGGCAAACAGAACAGAATGATGGTTAGTATTTGACATAAAAGACTGGACAAAATGATGATGGTGAAGGGAGAGTGGAGAGGTTCAGTAATGCATGTGCTGCTGTGAAGGAATAATGCCTACAAGTGTGCATAAGATGATGAATTCGAGGTGGTGGTAAAGTGCATTGATGTGTGGGCAAGAGTGAAAGAATAGTGATTATAGGTATGCACAGAGCTGGTGAAAATGATGAACAGAAGAGTGGTAATGTTTACTCACGAATGTGCAGGGAAAGAGGCACCGTGTGTGCCGAGGTAATGATAATAGTGTTAAAATTTTTTAGGAGAGTGGTGATGTGCATTACAGATGTAAAGGGACAGTGTGACCATATGTGCAGACGATGCCTGTGACTTCGTGCTGCCAGCCGAACAGGAGAGTGTGTGGTGGAGCATCTCATCTGTACCAAACCTCTGTACTCCAGGTAGTCAGTGCTGCCATCTCACATTTGTAGGAAACGGTTCATGGCTTCCCACAGAGAGAAGCTGTGAGAGATAGCACTGTGCATTTTGGGTAACATGCCCGTTTTATTGACAACTTTGCTGAAACAATAGAACTCAAGCTCAACGGCATGATTCCTTTTAACACTGTGTGTTAATTGCCTGTAACATGGTTGTTTCTGAGGTAATTTTCTTCCTCCTCATTTTTGCACATCAAAGGAAAATGAAGTCGAGGGTTTCATTCTCTCTCTCTCTCTCTCTCTCTCTCTCTCTCTCTCTCTCTCTTCTATCCATGATAAAGAGCAGCAATAGTCTTACAGTAGTAATCTCTGTTTGGAATGTGAATGTAGAGCTCGAGTTCTCTTGCTATGGTAAGTCATCTGGCCAGCAAAGGAAAAAGAAGAAAAAGAAAGAGGTAGCCCACTTAGTAAAATGTATTTTTTAGTCCACTCCAGCAGGAGACAAAGTTCTTGTTTTGTACAATGCTTGTTTAGCTCATTCTGATGCAAGTGCGTGCTCATAAAGTTTTAATTACACAGCAACAGGTATGCTTTCAGTCTGATTCTCCTAAAAGGAGAAATGGGTGCAAAAACAGCTGATTCTGTGCAATCACTGCCAAGTGTGAAAGAAAGCTCTCTTTTTTTTTTTTTTTTTTTTTTTTTTTCTTTTTTTTTTTTGCAGTGTGCTTGGCCATTGTGTTAAAGTTATTGATTTATTGTAACTTTGGGGTGACTTTTTTGCTTTTGTTTTCAGTTTAAATGAGTAGAATAGCATGTGGAAGTGTGTCTGCATATGTGGGCGCACGGATTTAGTCACACATTGTTGGAATGATCAGAACACCTTGTCGACATCTGGTTGAAACCCCTCTCCTCCCTTCGTCTCCTCCCCCCTCCCTAGGCCCCTTCCCCCTCCCCCAGTGGCTCCGTTGACAGGTCTGGAAAATGTTGAGAAATAGGTTTTTAAGTGTGATCACTTCGGTCCATTGGCAGCCTTGTTAATATGACATTAGTACAATTATGTTGAAGGTTATGAATATGTTGGTGCAAAAAGAGAAGACATGCAATTTCCGAAGTTTCAAAGACCAGACAAAAATCTAAATGAAAATAAGGATTTGTTTGTAATGGTAGGGAAATTTGTTTCCAAGGTTTCATATTCATATTTGCAATCAATTTCTTGAGACACGTACATATTATACATCAATATATGAAGCTAGTTTGTCACAGTCTGCCTTCCCACACTCACAGGTGTTCACACATGCGCGCGCGCGCACACACACACATGCACGCACGCACACGCGTGCGCACACACACACACACACACACACACACACACACACACACTTACAGTGAAGACAGAAATATGAAAAATCTGCAGATGGTAATCATGATCTAAGAGTGATCCGAGTTACAAATAATTATAAACATGCATGCTCAAACACACACACACACACTCAACACACACACACACACACACACACACACAGACATATGGATATTGATAGTACAAACGCTTGCACACTTTACATACATGCACACACACACACACACACACTCGCACAATTTCCTAACATTCACACTCATTTAGTTCAACGAACGTGAACAATAATCTCCAGCTTTATTACGTATTCATTTTGTGCACAAGATTTTCATGAAAGGTACTGGTTTGTTCCAGTCCAGCCGCTCCGGTGATGGGCATGGACATCGTCAGTGACCCAACACTGAGCCCCACCCTGCTTGTCCTTACAGTGGATCAGGACTTCACAGCTCTCCCCATGAGGTCAGGCGGTCTGTCTGTCTTTCACATAGCCTGTACTTCTTAAGGGCAGCCAACTTTAATGCATAAGGGATTTTGTTAGTGAATGGAGAAATACTTTGCTGTTCATTACTGAAAAACCACCAGCAGTGCAGAGTCTCTTCCAGTGAGCTGCCTCATGGCAGCCTGACGGTGTGTGCACCTTGTGGACTGCAGATGGATGAGTCTGGGCGTGGCGGTGTTTGGGGTGGCCAGAATGAGATGAGCGGTGTGGGAAGAATGCCACTGAAAAGACAGAACATGGCAAAACAAAAAAAAAAAGAATACATTGTTCCTGTTTATGAGATATATGTGAGCATTTCTTTGACAAAATGTCACTTTAAGGTAAACATTAAGTTTTAAAATTTTATCAAAATATTGGAAAGAGTTTCTGATACAGAGATGGATGTGTATTTAAGAAAATAGAAAAAAAAAAGAAATGAATACCAGAAAGACTCAGAAACACTGAATGGTGCCACACCAAAGACAGTACCGTTTTGTGGGATATAGAGCCAGAAATTGCACACATAAAAATACGTTTTGATGAGATGAAAGGAAAGAGGAAAGAAAAACTCTAAAAACTTGCTAAATGAGTTTGAAAGAAAATATGATATTCTTTGGTGAATGATAGAAGTTAAGAACAGACAGGAAATCGTTCTTGTCTCTTGTACATTCTTTTTTCAATATGGATTATTTTAATTACATTCTTTTTTCAATATAGATTATCATAGTTTTCAATTTTTTTTTTGCTGTGGACAGGACTTCTGTCTCTCTCCTCTCTCTCTCTCTCTCCCTCTCTCTCTCTCTCTCTCTCTCTCTCTCTCTCTCTCTCTCTTTTTTCTTTTCCATCAGTTTCTAACATTTATCCTGTTCTCTTTTCCTTTTTTTCCTTCAGCAACAAGTATCGTAACCCATGGTCAGGATTGTTGCGTGAGGATGGAGATTCTGGTGAATTGATGTCTCTTCAGCACCCCACGTCCTCAGAGCCCTTCAGTCAACACATTGCCAAAATTCTGCATCGTTCTGTGTCGAACCCTTTACTTGTGTAAGTATAGATGCATTCGATGTTTTCAATTGTGCCAGGAAAAAGCACATGGCGCCAAAATTCTGCATTGCTCCATGTCTAACCGTTTACTTGTGTAAACATAGTTTTATTCATTATTTTGGAAAGTGCCTGGGGGGGAAAAAAATGGCCCAAAATTCTGTGTCTAACCTTTTTACTTAGGTAAGCATAGTTGTATTCGTTATTTTCAAAATTGCCTGGAAAAAAAAATAATCGCCAGAATTCTGCATCATTCTTTGTCTTATCCTTTACTTGTGTAAGTGTGGTTGAATTTATTTTGCAAAGTGCCAGGAAAAATTTTAATTTGGACGGCTTTGAATTTTGGCTTAGTTCTCATTTTTGTTTTGATTTTTCTTGTCTGTGATCGCGTTTGTGGTTTGTTTTGTTCGGTGTGTGTAGATTTTGTGTATGAGCATTTTTTTTTTTTTTTTTTTTTTTTTTTTAAGTGAAAAAAAATAGAGAGAGGATGGAGACAGGATATAGTGCTCTCCTGAGGTGTGCTAGTAAAATTTCAGTTTCCAATCATAGCAGAAATGTGTTACGAAAAATAGTCTATGCATGCCCTTTCAAATAGGTTGAAAAATAAACAAATATAAATGCACTATCATCACCACGCATGACTTCACCAAATCACATTACATTCGCGCATGAGCCTGAGTGCTCATGCATGGAAGTGAACAGAGTTGGAACAGGCGTTGGTGCTGTTGTTCAGGACAAAACAGAAGACGGAGATGAGCCAGGGGGCGTGTTACCAGCTGCTGATGAGGGTCACCCAGGTGCTGCGTGAGGAGTACATCCAGAAACAGGAGCTGGCACAGCAGGAAATGGACACCAGGTAAGACAAAAGGTACCACCAGGTAGGGGGACATACCAGCAGATAGTCGTCACCACATCACTGTTTTAGTCAATCCCCCAAAGGTGGGTTTTTGGAGATTATCAGTTTAAAATGTTACAGTTCAAGAAAAAGAAAAGTAGGGTGGATGAGAAGCAGTGTTCATGCAGTTCAGACTGTTGTTAATATTTGAAGACGTTCCCTTTCAGGAGCTCCTTTTGGGGTCACTTTGAGTTGCCAGTGTCAAACTGTTGTGGTTAAAAACGCATATTTCTCACTGAATCCCGTCTTTGCACCCTTTTTTTTTCTTTAAGTGTAGAATATTGTAATCTGTGGACTATATACATGTGGTTAAAACTCGTCCCCTCTGGTTGGTCCATGACTAGCATTAGTCAAGTTAGTATGTTGTTCATGATTGATGCATTCTGGTATTTTCGAGCTTTCATCACTAACAGAATACTGACATACGCTACAGGATCTTTCACATATGTAGATAAGGGGGGGGGGGGGGGGGGGGGGGCTCACACTGTAGCATGTCTTTTCACTGGGGAGATTGGAAAATTCTCTTCCATCCATGTGGCAGACACTGGCAGGATTTGAACTTGAGAGCTTCAGATTGAGTGTAGTGCCCTGGCCAATCAACCGTGTGGGCAGGAAAAAGAAATTTAAGATGAAATGAAAAGAGCTTGTCCTCCTATTGGATTTAGTGTTGAATTGGACAAGAATCCACATCTGTTGTCTTGAACACGCATGTAATTTTAATGGATGGACCTCTGATCTCAGCTAGATCTGCAGCAGTGGGTCGTATTGAATGTGATGATTAAATGCAATTGCAGGGGAGGAGGGGGAGGGGATGTGGTCAAAATTTTTTGTTCTTGCTTATTCGAAACTGCTTGCAGTCATTTTGTAAGCCATTTTTTACTGTCTCCCCTGATCAAACAGCTGGCAGCTTGACATAATTTCAAATCCTCTCATGTTGATTATGTGTGTCCTTTTCCAAATCATAAGCCTTTTGGATGAGGTGATGAACCAAGATCTGTGTGCGGCGTTCACTTTGCGATGTACATAAACATGGGGACAAAAATTCTGTGGGTTAACCCTCTGCCTACCGCATGACTTTGTGCTACATGATGATAAGAATACCATGCCAAGTGAGGTAACTCTGCAACATATACACACTCACCTTAAAGAAACCCCAGTAAAAAAAAAAAAAATTGTTTTTTACTCATCTATTCTATAAAATTAATGGAAAAATTTCAAAGACATCACTCATCCAAAACAGCCATTTTTTTCCCCGCATGTAGTGAACTGGTACACGAGAGAAAGAGAACAGACAGACTAACTCAGCTTCAGTGTTCTCGGTGCTGAAACACTTTTCCCTAAATTCACTGAACCCATAGAATTTCATGGATTAGGAGCACATAGTAATTTTCCAGTCTGAACAAAGTACTGAAACCTTCAGGAACAAAAGAAAGTTATTCTGTGTGCTCTGCACACCTAATAATTAACTTTTGTTATTAAGGTTAAAAAAAAAAAAAAAAAAAACTTCAACAATTTTTCATATCTGTAACATATAGTTTGGAGAGCTGGAGTTTTCATATCTGTAATATATATTTTCTTAATTTCATGTTCCCAGTTTCTCCATCTTCAACACACACACACACACACACACACACACACACACACACCTTAAGTCCAAATCTTTGCCAAGTCATTACTACAAAGACAGTTGAGTTGTTGGTCTTGTTTTTTCCCCTTTATGAAATTGTTCGTCTTTGTATTTGTCTGACTTTATTCAAATTTGAAAGGCTGTGCCAGTCTTGAATAAAAGTTATTCTGTGTTAGGTTTTCTATGGGAGCAAAAGTTACCCCATTTGTTTACTGTTTATTGTTTACTGTTCCCTGCCTCATTTCGTTTCCAATTTGGTTTCGATTAAATTGAGATTATTTATATTTGTTTCTGTCTGTCTTTGTGTTTGTCTTTTGATCTCCCTTGCATCCTTGGGTGGATCCTTAGGTGTAGGCTCAAAGATTGCCCCCTACATTTTATACTATTTGCATAATGTCTTTCGTTTTTCAGCAACTTTTTTCCTCACCACACTTTCGTTTGGCTTCACTTACTACCCTTCACTGGCTGGAGAAGAAAATGGTGGAAGAGTGCACTCACCAGGGTTTGAGTATGGTGATCAGGGGAACAGGAAGGAATCCAAGCAAGCTTTCTGCTCATAGAGCTGTCATCAGGCTTAGAGTTAGTGGGTGACAGAGACAGATCTTATATGAGGACTGGCAATAAAAAGAAGAAGGAATGAACAGAGCTCAGTGACAAAAGGAAGTTTAACTGGCGTTAAGCAGTGAGTAGGAATCATGAACAAATTTAAGTGGAAAGCAAGAAGGCCTGTTCAAAAAAAAAAAAAAAAAAAGAGGGGGGTGGGGGGGGGATTAGTAATTAGTAGGGAAGGGGGTGCCTGAAGCTCAGCTGCTGTCACTCTCTGGTGTTCAGGCCGGCAGGGGCGAGGGTCCCCAGTCACTGGCTGCTTTGGGGTGCTATTGGATTCTTTTTTGCACCCTGGGTGGTGAGAACACCACAGTATTATGGACTGTGGTGTGTCTCTATTTGACACCAGGAGCGCAGACACAACCAGCCGTGTCTCCCTGATGAGTTCTGATCCAGTGGACAAAAGGCCTCGGAACAGGCAATACAAATAGATCTGCCTTCAAAACGAATTAAGATGGTTCCCTTATGCAGCTAGTCAAGAGTTTTCATATCTGTAGTGTATTTTCTTAATTTCATGTCCCAGTTTCTCCATTTTCAACCACCACAACCCCCCCCCCCCCCCCCAAGTCCAAATCTTTGCCAAGTCATTACTACGAAGACAGTTGAGTTGTTAGCCTGCACTTGTTTTTTCCCCCACTATTAGATTGTTCGTCTTTGTATTTGTCTGACTTTATTCAAGTTTAAAAGGCTATGCCAGTCTTGAATAAAAGTTACTCTGTATTAGGTTTTCTTATGGGAGCAAAAGTTACCCCACTTGTTTACTGTTTATTGTTTACTGTTCCCTGCCTCATTTCGTTTCCAATTTTGTTTCAGTTAAATTGAGGTTATTTGTATTTGTTTCTGTCCGTCTTTGTGTTTGTCTTTTGATCTCCCTTGCATCCTTAGGTGGATCCCCAGGTGTAGGCTCAAAGATTGCCCCCTACATTTTATACTATTTTGCATAATGTCTTCGTTTTTCAGCAACTTTTTTCCTCACCACACTTTCGTTTGGCTTCACTTACTACCCTTCACTGGCTGCTTTGAGGGTGCTATTGGATTTTTTTTTTGCACCCTTGGTGGTGAGAACACCATGGTATTATGACTGTGGTGTGTCTCTATTTGACACCAGGAGCCCAGACACAACCAGCTGTGTCTCCCTGATGAGGTCCGATCCAGCGGACGAAGGCCTCAAAGCAGGCAATACAAATAGATCTGCCTTCAAAAGGGACTATCATAGTTCCCTTATGCAGCTAATGAAGAGTTTCCATATCTGTAATATATTTTCTTAATTTCATGTCCCCAGTTTCTCCATCTTCAACCTCCCTGCCCCCCTACCCTTAAGTCCAAATCTTTGCCAAGTCATTACTATGAAGACAGTTGAGTTGTTAGCCTGCACTTGTTTTTCCCCTACTATTAGATTGTTCGTCTTTGTATTTGTCTGACTTTACTCAAGTTTAAAAGGCTGTGCCAGTCTTGAATAAAAGTTACTCTGTGTTAGGTTTTCTTATGGGAGCAAAAGTTACCTCACTTGTTTACTGTTTATTGTTTACTGTTCCCTGCCTCATTTCATTTCCAATTTGGTTTCGAGTAAATTGAGGTTATTTGTTTCTGTCTGTCTTTGCGTTTTGTCTTTTGATCTCCCTTGCATCCTTGGGTGGATCCTCAGCGCGTAGGCTCAAAGATTGCCCCCTACATTTTATACTATTTGTACAATGTCTTTAGTTTTTCAGCAACTTTTTTCCTCCCCACACTTTCGTTTGGCTTCACTTACTACCCTTCACTGGCTGCTTTGAAGGTGCTATTGAATTTCTTTTTTGCACCCTTGGTGGTGGTGAGAACACCATGGTATTATGGACTGTGGTGTGTCTCTATTTGACACCAGGAGCGCAGACACACAACCAGCTGTGTCTCCCTGATGAGGTCCGATCCAGTGTACGAAAGGCCTCAGAGCAGGCAATACAAATAGATCTGCCTTCAAAAGGGATTACCATAGTTCCCTTATGCAGCTAGCTAAGAGTTTCCATATCTGTAATATATTTTCTTAATTTCATGTTCCCAGTTTCTCCATCTTCAACCTCTCACCCCACCCCCCCCCCCCCCCCCCCCCCCCCCCCCCCCTTAAGTCCAAATCTTTGCCAAGTCATTGCTACGAAGACAGTTGTGGTGTTGTTGTTGGCTTGCGCTTATTTTTCCCCCACTATTAGATTGTTGGTCTTTGTATTTGTATAACTTTATTCAAGTTTAAAAGGCTGTGCCAGTCTTGAATAAAAGTTCTTCTTTGTTAGTTTTTTCTTATGGGCGCAAAAGTTACCCCACTTGTTTATTGTTTACTGTTCCCTGCCTCATTTCATTTCCAATTTTATGAAACAGAAGGCATCATGTACAGGAAGATTTGTCTTCAAATACTGAGGGGAAAAAAATAAGAAGAACAGATTTCTGAATAGTGCACTTTAGATTGTGATGGAAATCAGCAAAAAAATATGCTTTTGCACAAGTGCACTAGGTAATCATCACCCTCCCCCCTCCAACACACATGCGCACACAAACACACACACACACACACTCTGTGGTGATGTTGTACCTCTTGTCTGTCTCCTCTTTGCTTTTTGATAAATGAGGCAGTTTTTGATTAAGGCCAGAGTTTATTTTCATCCTTTTCTGCTGCTTTTGTGCTGCAAATAATTTTGTTTGTTGCTCAAAGTCTGCCAAAATTTGAAATCAAAAGGCTAAAGGTGACGCTCCCACAAGCAAATCATGGGACACACCCACTGACTGACCTGATTTCTTGCTGTCAAATCAAGCGAAAGCTTTTTTTAATTTTAGGCTTCACTTCTTGTAGCCTGCTACTCCAGTCAGCTGTTAAAGAATCTCTAGCAACTTTTGTTTTTAGAATTTTGGGGGGGGGGGGGGGGGGGGGGGGGGGGGGGGGGGGGGGGGGGCAGCAATGGGCAATTCAACATCGTGATCTTATTTTTAAGTAGATCAAGATCAAGTCCAAATCATCTCATTTCAAACCTTCTTGAAGAGTGTAGCCCTCAAATGCACTTTCCTCATCACTATCACATCAGAAAACGGATTCTGCAAGTTGCATAGTTACTTGAACCGCCATTTTTCCAGAAAATCTTCACAAAAAGAAAGCCAGACTTTGAAAATACACAGCAGCAAAACTACACCAAAACAAAAAATAAAATGGCGTCCGGCAATGGTCCTACTGGAAGACTCTTCTGTCACGATTGTGTTCTGGAATATGCGATAGTGAAAGTCGTTGGCCTTTATTCAGCAGTTGATCTCGGTCAATCCAGTTTTCAGAAAGAGGAAAAACTTGCGGATGATCTCGGTCGATGAAGTAGGCAGTGGATCAGATCCAGGGTCAAGTTGTAGAGTGAAACATACGATTAAAAACGTGGTTCTGTTTTTGTACTCAAACTTATAAGAGAAGTAATATTATGACAAACACAGCGATTTTACTTGGTTAGCTTGGTTTCGGACTTTCTTATTCTCTGTCTGCTTGGCTGTTTTTTCTCGTTGAGTGGTCATAAGAGAAAGTAAAGAATGTTTTTTGTGTGTGACTGACAAAAAGGCTACCAATGTGTTGAAGTCTCTGTACTGTCCTTCTTTACCACCTCTGCAAGTTGTCAAATTCTTTGACAGATTTATAAAGAAAATGAACCAGTGACATGACAGTTAATCCTGTGGCATTGAAAAAGCTGCAGTTGCAGTATTACAAAAATTAAGGGCTGATGAGAAACAGGCTTTCTGACAGCTTTTGAGTGTTTCACGCTAGAATCTATTTAAAGATAGATGAGTTTGTGGGCCACAGTCATTAGAAATACCACTACCAATACATAGGTGTCTGCGTGCATATCGCTAAATGATTTTAACATGTCCTCTATCGTGGTGCAGAGTTCGGATCTTGACAGAGAGCAGAAGAGAGCAGCTGGCAGATCTGCAGTCCTTGGAAGACGCCAAAGAAAAACTGCGGGACAAAAGCTGGCATGCTGGGAGAACGACTGCAAAGTTGCCATGACAACCAGGAAGACATCCTTCGACGGTTGGTGATTGTTGTTGTTGTTGTCATACCCTGGCTAAAAGACTCCACGGATCATCCGAACAGCTGAAGTACTTGAACACTATGGTAAAAATGCATCAGCTGGGGATGAGAACATTACATGTGTGACCATTTTTGATTACCCCACCATATGGGCAGCCACAATCCGACTTCAGGGGATTTCGGAGACTGATAATGTTATGCTAGGAGCTTGTCACAACGGAAGACAATCCCCGCATAACGATTGTGAGCATAACAAAATTTTGATGTAGCTTTGGTGTTCTAGCCTCTGTCAGTTGGTCTTACACGGCCTAAAGCCAAGGCAGGATAGTTGGTGATAAAACAGTGAAGTTTTTTGGTTATGTTTGTGAAACCATTGAATTTTCTTCCCCTTCTCTAATGAAGCATGCAGCAGTAGGAAGTTACGGGGCTTGACGCCGGATACATTTTCAAGCATTGGCCACACCTGTCCACGATATTGCAAGGGGGATAGTTGGCAGATGAGAACAAGTATTCTGTTCAGATTATCTTTTTATCAGTTTTTGCTCGCAATTGTCCGATTCAAAATGCTTTTCCAGATCAGGAGTAGGAAACTCATGTGAGACTTTTCCCTTTTCACATGCAGATATGTACCTTTCAGAATAAAGTATGAAAGTTTAGTCCACCTTTTTCCTCCTCTCCTTGTAGCAGTTGGGCATGAAATTAGTCTGTGTTACCAGCGGGTAATACCTCCAAATTCCCGTGCCCTCCCCTCATCCCCACATTCATCAGTTGCTGGGTATCATTTTGTATTGATCTAAACATCAATTCCTAATAGTAACCTGAAAACATTTGTCTTGACATCAGAGTGCTGTTGCCTGTAACATACTTACCTTTCAGTGATGAACCCCAGATAACCTTCAGAAACAGGTCTTTAGAAGTGTGTCTTTAGAGGGAAGTATAAATTAGTATAGACAAGTATGTTCCATAAATGAAAGTCTTCAAAAGTTCAGTGTTCCATAAAAGTTTTTTTTTTTTTAAGTTAATGTTTCGGTTTGGTTTGTTTGTTTTTTTAAAGACAAGAAGTTACAGACAGTTAAATGATCTGTTAAATTGTCTTCAAAGAGAGGGAGTCATAGATCAAGAGTTAAATGTTCCATGAATTGAGCCTTCACAGAGAGGGAGTCATAAACAGAGTTAATGTTCTGTAAATGAAGTCTTCATGAGAGGGACTTGTAGGCAAAGAATGGAATGCTCTGTAAAAGTAAGTCTTAGAGAGAGAGAGAGAGTCATAGACAAAGAGTGTAAAATTAAGTCTTCAAAGAGAGCAGCAGACAAAGAGTTAAATGTCCTGTAAAATACAGTCTTCAAATCCATAGACAAAGAGTTGAATTGTGTTTAAAAATTAAGTCTTCAAAGAGAGGGAGTCATAGAGAGTTAAAAAGTTCTGTAAAATTAAGTCTTCAAAGAGAGTCAGTCATTGACAAGAGTGTCAATATTCTATAAAGTTAAGTCTTCAGAGATAGGGAGTTTGCAAACGAAGAGTAAAATGTTCTGTAAATAAAAAGTGTTCAGATTCAGACAAAGAGTTAAAATGCTCAGAAAAAAGTAAGTCTTCAAAGAGAGGGCATCACAGGCAGAGACGTAAATCTTCAAAGTCACAGACAAAGAGATAAATGTTCTGTAGAACAAAGTCTTCAAAGAGTCATCAGAGAGAAGGCATTATAGACATAGACTGATGGAGTTTAAAATTCCATAAAAAACAAGTCTACAGGGGGAAGGAGTCACAGACAGGGGGAAAAGGAGTCACAGACAGTGTTAAATGTTCTATAAAAAATCCATAAAGTCTTCAGAAAGAGGGAGTCATAGACATAGAGTGACATATGCCATAAAATCAAGTCTTCAGAAAGAGAGAGTCATAGACATAGAGTGACATATTCCATAAAATCAAGTCTTCAGAAAGAGGGAGTCATAGACATAGAGTGACATATTCCATAAAATCAAGTCTTCAGAAAGAGGGAGTCACAGACAGTGTTAAATGTTCCATAGCATTAAGTCTTCAGAGAGAGGAAGTCATAGTTGGATGTTCTAGAGTCACCACAGACGCTTGGGACATTGTGGGAGTCATAGATAGAGTTAAATGTTCCATAGAATTTAGTCTTCAAAGAAAGGGAGTTGTAGATAAGAATTAAATGTGTAAAATATAAAGTCTTGTAACTCAAAGACAGAGAGTTAAATGTTCCATGAAATAGAGTCATCAAAGAGAGAGAGTCACAGACAGAGAGTCATAGACAGAGTTAAGTGTTTCTTAAAAACAAGTCTTTATAAATTCATACAAGACTGCCCAAGCATTGCTTTTGAGCAGTGCTGGGCAATGGACCTGGTATTCTACTAACACCGTGTGTAACTCAGAAACCACACAAGAAACCATATTCAGATTTTACATAGTTAAAAATGACAGCTTTATTTACAGCAGGTTACAATTTTGAAATCTTTGGATTAAAACTGACTCAAAGATGGAGTATCTAAAAAATGAAATAATGTTTGAGTTTGTCAAAGTATAGCAAATCCAAAGCTGTGTAAAATGATGACAGAATTTTCGTTTGCTGCCAAACAATTAATTTTGTTGCTAAAGGTTTGAGTTTGTAACATTTTTGGAATATCCAGAGTGAAATAAAGTACCCCCCGCCTGTTAATGTAATAACAAGACAGAAGTTTTCATTCTGAGCATTGCTTGTGAGAGCTCACATCACATTCCATTAAAACTGTCCTGTGTTGCTTTACAGGCACATGGCAAAAGCCATGTGAATGTTTTTGCCTCTAGGCAGAGTAGTTTTTAAGATGATAGAGTTCAAGTGAAGCAGCCCTTCCGTTCAGACATATCAGCCCAAAGTGGCTCACTGCCAACGTTATGGGTTGAAAAGGTTAAAGGAAGGTGGTCTTCAAGGGAGGTAAATCTAATGGAATCAAAGAAAGAGGGAGTCTTTGTTGGGAGATAAATCTGGTACAGAGAAAGATAAATGAATGTTCTGTCACAAACATTTGAACACAATTTGTTTGAACGACAAAATGAACAGATGATATGTAGAACTCATTCAGAGGATGAGTTGAATGCTTTGTGTCTTTTGTGTTCTTACTGTTACTGCTTTTAAGTATAGTGGCTTGGTAGTGCAAATCTGTTTTAATTTGTGTGACAGAAAGTGTAGATATCAGTTAGATTTTTACTGTACAGGATGGCACTTGGTTAATTTTTTAATAAGAAAAAATAAAATGAAATAAATTTTCTGCAGATTGTGTGAAAAACCACAAGGCAAAGTAATTAATGAGTGCCAGCTATCACTGGTTTTGCCAGGTTGGAGAACATCATGCGCAAGATTCAGAGTCGCGTGCCCTTGCTGTCTCTGGCAGAGAAACAGATGCACTCTGAGCTAAAGGAGCTTAAAGCCAAGGCGGAGGAGTTCAGCAAAAAACAT
This sequence comes from Conus betulinus, assembly GCA_016801955.1. Classification (NCBI taxonomy): domain Eukaryota; kingdom Metazoa; phylum Mollusca; class Gastropoda; order Neogastropoda; family Conidae; genus Conus; species Conus betulinus. The sequence continues at coordinate 206,193 of JADBJO010002869.1, forward strand.
TATCCAGGTTAGTTGAAAATTCAGAGGTCAGTGTGTTTTTTGACATGTGGAAGAGTCCAGCATTGAATGTGGAAGAAGAGTCCAGCACCGACTTTAGAAATGTACAGCCAGATTTTCGCCTAGACATACACTTGGAAACTCCCTCTAAACATGCACTTTGAAACTCCCTGCAAAGATGCACTTGGAAACTGCCTATAATCATACACCTGGAAACTGCTGTCAAACATGCACCTGGAAACTCACCTTAACTCACTCGCTACCAATGTCCGCATATGCGGACATTGGTAGTGAACGCTTCGTCGTACGATGTCCGCATATGCGGACATTGGTAGCGAGCGATTTGGATTTTGAAAATTCACGCTGTGCGAGCGACGTATCGGGTACGAAACTCAAGAAGGGAGATGATTCTTAGTTATCCACTACCAACTTTCCATTCACTTGCGCTGTCTGTGTGGCGTGGCTCGCTCGCAAGCCGGCAACAACAAAGAGTACCGTCGGTCAGCTCTGCTCTGTGATTGAAAAGATGGCGTCACGACGAAGCCTTCGACGCATAGGGCTGATGAATTGTTAGTTAGCATTGAAGACGCACTGGAAATGATCCAGACTGATGGGTCAGATGTCGAAGAAGACATCAGCGATTCTTCTGATGAGGATTTTGACCCCTACAGTGGGGAGACAGACGTGGATTCCGACACTGAACACACACACACTAATGCACAAATACTCAGTATATATAATCACTCACTCCCTTTGTTTATCCCTTCCTTCTCCTCCCTCCCCCCCCCCCACCTCCCCAGTCTACTGATACATGAATGGATCACTACCAACCAAAAAAAAATGCACTCACTTAGTGTGTAAAACATACATGACACATTTACACACAGCACAATTTATGTAGTAATAATTTCTCTTTAGCCACCTCTGTGGAATGCATGGACAACTCAAAGAACTGCAGAAGCTGAGTGTTGACTGGCCAGTCGTTCAGTAAACCTGGTGTGCCTGTGAATGGATGATCGAGAGGAAATCAGTAAGAAGTGTCGGTCAATCGTCAGTGAAAACAGCCCTAAAATCGTTGACTTCTTCCTCCATTTCAGCGTCAGTATCCGAATCAAACACTTGTTGTTGAGGCCCGACTGCTGGCACAGTTTTGTCTGCTTCTTCGCCACTATCAGCGCTCACTTCAGTGTCGGAATCCATGTCTGTCTCCCCACTGTAGCGGTCAAAATCCTCAGAAGAATTGCTGATGTCTTCTTCGACATCTGACCCTTCAGTCCGGATCATTTCCAGTGCATCTACAACGCTAACTAACAATTCATCAGCCCTACTGTGTCAAACGCTTCATTGCGATGCCATCTTTTCAATCACGCAGCAGAGCTGATTGACGGTACCCTTTGTTCTCGTCGGCTAGCGAGCGAGCCAAGCTACACACACGGCGCAAGTGAATGAAGAGTTGGTAGGGGATAACTAAGAAATCATCTCCCTTCTTGAGTTTTGTAACTAATACATCATGCGGACAGCGTGAATTTTCAAAATCCAAATCTGCATATGCAGACATTGGCAGCGAACGCTTCGTCGTACAATGTCGTACATGCACCTGGAAACTCCCCTCAACCATGCATCTGGAAACTTACTGTTAATCATGTACCTGGAAACTCTCCTGAATCATGCACCTGGAAACTCCCCTCAATCATGTACCTGGAAACTCCCCTCAACCATGCACCTGGAAACTCCCCTCAGTCATGCACCTGGAAACTCCCCTTCATCATGCACTGGAAACTCCCCTTAATCATGTACCTGGAAACTCCCCTCATACACATAGAAACTCCCTAGAGACATACACCAGGAACTCACCTGAAACCTAACGTCGGAAAAACCTTTCAAACAAAACGCATACATGGAAACCCACCATAAACATAAAACTGAAAATGTACACCCATCAAATAGATAGAAAGCCGATATACACAGGTCAGAATTGCAGCAAACATACAATACCAAAATAGACAGTTTATGCTGATTTTATGTTGTGCTTTGCATTTTTATGTATGAGAGCAACCAACACTTGAACATGGTGGCCCCGTTTTGAACATGTGTTAGAAACCACACTGGCGTAGTTTTATGTTTGTGGATGATTTTTTTTTTTTTTTTTTTCTTTTTTTTTTTTTTCGTTGGTTCATTTGCGCTGTCTCTGCCCTCCACAGCTGCGATCCAAGCAGGAATACCAGCAGCGACAGCTCTCCCAGCAAAAATCATCCACGTCCTCGCCCTCCCACCCACCTACGGCAGCAGCAGATCCAGCACATCAAGGAGATCCTGAAGGAAGAGTAAGAGCCCCTGTCTGAAACCTGAATGCATTACATGTGTTGTTTTGGTGTCAGGGAAAATGTCTTTTGTTCTGTTGGTGTCACAGGAGTATTATTATCATGCTAGAGACCAAGCTGTAAGCACTTTACAGTCCACACTCGTTTACATAATGGGCTGCCTACCTGGGTAGTGCTGACTGAAGAGCTGCCAGCTGGCGCTTCATTCAGTCGTTTCTCTGTGTCATCCAGTCAGTATCGTTTCACTCGGTTTCCTTTTTCTTCCTTCTTTCTTTCCATTTCTCACGCAGGTTGCATGCTAAGAGTAATGTGTTATCCATACCAACAGCCCAAACTTGCCTTCTCCTCTGAAAGTTGGTGGATGGGATTTTACATGTGTGCAAGATGTTATGCGTGCGTTCACACACGCAACCTCGGTTTATAGGCTCATTCGAAGTACACAGTGCAAGAGAAGTTTTAATGAGGTGGGGAGTGTTTGCGAGTGCATTGTCTCAAGATCCCGTACATTGGGAGAGCGAGTTTTGTTCACCTCATGACGATCATTGAGGATGGTAACAGTGATGATGTAGAATTGATGTTTTGCAGGAAGTGACAGAGATCAGTCTGTACTTTGTTTACCGACGAGTCAGAACATGGTCATGATCCAGGTCACAAACACCCACCCCTTCCCACCCACCCACATTCAGAAAAAAGACAAAAAAAAAAAAAAACATCTATAGTTTTAGTCAGGACATTCATACAACATTCCAAAGGCCACAATTACATTTTTTATGTAAAGACAAAGCATAGAATGCAATTGCAGTCCAGTTATTTTTCCGTATGATCACATTTTTGTGTGTTGTACTTTTGCAGTAGTACTTCTGCATTATAATTATTATTATTCTGTACCGTTGATGTCCATAAAGATCATGTGATTATATATAGACATATGAAGAACAGAACAAAACCAATGAGAAGGATGTCGAGAGTTTTCTCTTGACCGGACAGCTGATGAACATTTGTTTTTGTCTGTACTCTGTACAGATCCTGTCACAAAGACCGGAATTGTTTCTGAAATTCAGCAACTTATTCTCCTGCCAATAGTTCATACATGTGACTTGACAAAAACAGTCAGAAAGGACAGGGGACAAATGTGGCCAATGCCATAGGAATGGCAGCCTGGCAAGGTTAAGATTTGCATTGCATGTTGGTACATACTTGTGTGTGTGTGATGTACCTGCAAGTGTGTGCAGTGGTACATTTGTAGAGCAGGCCTGTGTGTTCATGCATGTTTGTGTATATCTTTATACCTGTATATGTTTGTGCACACGTTTATGTATATTTATAGACAGATAACAGTTCTTGACAAGAGGTAACAATTCTTGACAAGTCTTTGTTCCCATTTGTTTAAATATGTTGTGTGTGTGATCTGTAGCTTGTGGCTTCATTGCAAGAAGGATGAGAATATGTATGGTTGTGTGCAGTACTCATCCAACTCCCATTTTTGTTTACATTGGCTTTGACAAGTTCTATATTGTTAATTGTGCAGTCACCTTAATTGTGCATATTTGTTGATTGCAGGGGAGATGATGAAATTGCAGTGTTGATGAAGCAGGTGTCACAGTTGAAGATGGAGACTGACTTGTGAAAGGGAGCAGCACTTGTGAGCATAAAGCTTTGTTGACTTTGGGGGGGGGGGGGGGGAGGGATAATGCTTTTTATACAGATTTTGGGACCCAAGCTTCATTTCTAGCATTGCTGATAATAGGGTCAATTTAGAGTCATGTGATTTCATTTTCCTTTTTTTTTTTTTTTTTTTTTTTTAACCGTTCAAGACTTTGCTTAGTATACGTTGTAAGGAGTCAGTGTAGAAATGTGAACTTTTAAAGCTTTCTTTTATGTCAGTGTGAACTTTCTTTGTGGGTTTTTTTTTTTTTTTTTTTTTTTTCATTTTTTGTTTGTTTGGTTGGGTTTTTTTGTATCTGTTATATTTCCAGCAGAGTTCCAGTCCTAGTTTTTATTTTCACTCTTGGCCTGTAATTTGAGAACCACACTCCATTTCTCTTCTTGAGCTAGGTATTCTCGGTTCCCTTTTTGGGTGGGCAAGTTATGTGGCACACAGCTAGATAATAGCAGAGGATGCTGATGTGAATGTTCTGAGCATGTTGAAAAGCAGTGAAGATTCTGAAATAGCATAAAAGATTATGAAATAGTGTTACATCCGACTCATTTTAACATGCAAGTGTGTCATATCAGAAGGGTTATTGTTTTTGATATGCGATAAAACCTGGAGCTCATTTTCTCATAGTCTGGATGAGAATGAAGGGGACAGTTCTGTCTACTATACCCATTGAATGTCAAGAAAGTGAGAGAGTGTGTGTATTTGTGTGCAAGAGGGAGCAAAGAGATTGGCATATGTGTGTATGAGATTGGGTCCATGACTTTTTGATACAGTTGTACATTGTGCCTATAGCTTGAGGACTGTTTTCATGATTAGAATATAACAGTCCTTTCATTGGTGATTACAGTTTTTTTTTTTTCTATTTCTTTTCTTTATGATAAATTAATTAGTGCTACTACAACTTCAGGTGTTTTAGTGTAGATCATCAAAGTAAACGTTGTGGCTTGGTGTACTTAAATGAGACTTCAATCTGTCATTGACGTATGCCAGTTGAAATGAAAACTGCCCTTTTCAGCTAAAAGAAACTGGAGGAATAGAACAAATCTCGAAGTAACAAAAATTACTTTTTTTTGTGTGTGTGTGTGTGTGAGAGAGAGATTCTAATTCTAATGCACAGAGAGCAGTAATGGTGTAGACTTCAGGCTGGAGAAATAACGTTCGAGCCAATGGAATCAAAGAACAGACGGACTGTATCTTCTCTCTTCCCGCAGGGTCCAAGAAGGCTACAGATTGAAAACGAGGCTAGAAGAGGAAGGCAATACGTATCAAAGAAATCAGTGATACTAAATTTAGAAAAAATATACTGCTAATGATAATAATGGTGTTTTATATACTACTACTACTACTACTAACACTAATGATAATAGTAATTGTAATAATGATAATAACTACACTAAAGGAAGAAGAGGAAGTGGGGAATTGAAATATAGTTATAGTAGAAATTATAATGATGGCGGGGGGGGGGGGGGCCTGAGAAAAAATGAATGGGAAAGATTATATATAAGATAGAATCTTAGAATTATGTGCCAAGACTTTGACATGATTGAGGTTGTGTTGGTAAAAATGCAGAGCGACTGGTTTGGGTTGATGATTGTAGACGTAGGCCATGTGTCAGAGATGCATGTCACAAGTGTGCAGGTGTCAAACCGCATAGTGAGACACCTGCACACTTGCGACATGCATCTCTCTGAACACCTGGCGGACATCCACCATCATCAACCCAAACCAGTCGCTCTGCAATCAGTAGCATAACAGTTAAAAAGGGTTTTGTTCCATTTACTACACTCTCCTGTCCCCAAAGACTTTTTTAGGACCAGAATGTATCCTGCATGCCAAGCCTTCAGATTGTCAGAAAAATATTTTGTACCCCCAAATTTTTTTCACCAAAAAAGTTGATGATAAAACCCTTGTAAAGAGGTCTATCCAAGAAGCAGAATGTACCATTAGAAAAGTGGTTACAGACTCGGAATCAAAAGCTTACTTGGAGAATATTTCCACAGGGTCGCCCCTGTCTTCTTCAGCTCACTGTTGCTGTTGTGGCAATGAGGCCTGGTGGGACGACTGTTGCGTGGTGAACGGTTGTCAGGATTTGATTGTAGATGGGGGGGAGTTCAAAGCCTTGATCTCTGTTCAGGCTGGGGCATCTCGGTCTTAATTTAGATGGCTTCTTTAACTTTTTTTTTTTGTGAAGAAGGGCTCTGTAGATAAGATCTTGGTTTCTTGGGGGCTGAAACTGTGGCCTGTGGCTTATAGATGTTCATATATGGCAGAAGTAGATTGGTTTGGTGTTCCTGTAGACGGGTGGTGAGTGGTTTTGCTGTCTTGCCAATGTAGGTATGGGCACAGTCTTGACAGTCTACCTGGTACACTACAACACACTGCTTGAGGTGGTCCGTTTTGTCTTTGACATGGGTCAGTTGCTGGTGTAGGGAGTTGGGTTTGTGGAACACTTTGCATCCATGTTGTTGGAAGCTCCTGGCTAGATGCTCTGAGACTCCTTTAATGTAAGGGATCCCCCACTTGCACACTGCCCGTATCTATATAAGAAGGGTAGCGAACTCGAGGGTTGTCCCATATCCATGCAGGGTATCATTAGCGGAAAGGGCAGTCTTGATGTGTGTTCTTTCAGCTCTTCCTCCTAGTGGAACACAGCACAGAGGCTGTGTGCATGAGGGTGTTAACAACAGATCTCTAGTGCTGGAGGGGTGGTTAGAGTGAAAGTTCAGGTACTGGTCAGTGTGGGTGGGTTTCCTATAGACTGTGGTCTCCACCCTGTTGTCATGGGTTCGGGTGATGAGTGTGTCCAGGAACAGGATCTTCCCTTCTGCTTCAGTTTCCGAAGTGAATTGGATACTGTCGTCAATGGAATTCATTTTGAGTGGTGAAGCTGTCAACCTCCGTCTCCTGTACGCGGGTCATGGTGTCATCCACATAGCGGTACCACATGCTGGGAGGGTTGGCAGCGGTCTCAAGGGCTACTTTTTCAAAATGTTCCCTGTACAGGTTGGCTACCACTGGAGGTAGTGGCGAACCCATGGCAGCTCCTCCGTCGTTTCTGCTGGTAGAACTCATGGTTGAATGAAAAGTAGGTGCTAGTGAGGTACAGTTCCAACAGTTCTACCACCTGTTCTGTGGTGAGTTCACACCAGTGACGAAGGTAGTAGTCATCCTCAATCTCCAAAATGACTTTATGAGCCTTGGGTACAGGGATGCTAGTGAAAAGTACACAAACATCATTGGAGACAAGTTTCTCTCCTGGAGCCAGTTGCTGGTTTTCCATCTTCTGTACAAAATCTGTGCTGTTGACTATATGGTGCTTGGTGTGCCTGACTGAAGGTCCCAATATTTGTGTCAGGAATTTGGAGGCATTGTGCATGACAGCCACAGCTGGAATCAATGGGGCGGAGGGAGGCATCCTTCTTGTGTATCTTAGGTAATCCATACAGCTTAGGCATGGATTCTGAAGTGGGTAAAGACGTTGGTAAAGATTAGGGGAGATCGAGAATCTTCTTTCTTAAAATTCTTTAGTAAGTTGATAAGCTGCTTTTTTTTTCGCTTTTTTCGTAGGGTCAGTCTTGTTTTTCAAAGGCTTTTCAAGACTGACCCTATAAAGAAAGTGAAAAACCGCTTATCAGCCTACTAAAGAAATGGAAGAAAGAAAATTCTACCTTCCCTAATCTTTACCAACATCTTTACCCCACTTCAGAATCCACGCCTAAGCTGTATGGATTGCCCAAGATACACAAGAAGGACGCCCCCTTCCGCCCCATTGTGTCCAGCTGTGGCAGTGTCATGTACAATGCCTCCGAATTCCTGACACAAATATTGGGACCTTCGGTCGGGCAGACCGAGCACCACATAGTCAACAGCACAGATTTTGTACAGAAGATGAAAAACCAGCAACTGGCTCCAGGGGAGAAACTTGTCTCCTATGATGTTTGTGCACTGTTCACTAGCATCCCTGTACCCAAGGCTCTCCAAGTCATTCAGGAGAAGATTGAGGATGACTACTACCTTCATCACTGGTGTGAACTCACTACAGAACAGGTGGTAGAACCGTTGGTACTGTGCCTCACTAGCACCTACTTTTTATTCAACCATGAGGTCTACCAGCAGAAACAAGGAGCTGCCATGGGTTCGCCACTATCTCCAGTGGTAGCCAACCTGTACATGGAACATTTTGAAAAAGTAGCCCTTGAGACTGCTGCCAACCCCCTCCCAGCATGTAGCACCGCTATGTGGATGACACCATGACCCGCGTACAGGAGACGGAGGTTGACAGCTTCACCACTCACCTGAATTCCATCGACGACAGTATCCAATTCACTTCAGAAACTGAAGCAGAAAGGAAGATCCCGTTCCTGGACATACTCATCACCCGAACCCATGACAACAGGGTGGAGACCACTGTCTATAGGAAACCCCACACTGACCAGTACCTGAACTTTCCACTCTAACCACCCCTCCAGCACAAGAGATCTGTTGTCAACACCCTCACGCACAGAGCCTTCGTACTGTATTCCACTAAGGAGGAAGAGCTGAAAGAAGAACACATCAAGACTGCCCTTTCCGCTAATGATACCCTGCATGGATATGGGACAACCCTCGAGTTCGTTACCCTTTTCTACAGATACGGACAGTGTGAAAGTGGGGATCCCTTACATTAAAGGAGTCTCAGAGCGTCTAGCCAGGAGCTTCCAACAACATGGATGCAAAGTGTTCCACAAATCCACAAACTCCCTAAGCCGGCAACTGACCCATGTCAAAGACAAAAACGGACCACCTCAAGCAGTGTGGTGTAGTGTACAAGGTAGGGTGTCAAGACTGAACCCATACCTACACTGGCGAGACAGCAAGACCACTCTTTACCCATCTACAGGAACACCAAAACAATCTACTTCTGCCATACACGAACACCTACAAGCCACAGGCCACAGTTTCAGCCCCCAAGAACCAAGATCTTATCTACAGAGCCCTTCTGCACAAAAAAAGAAAAAAAGAAGCCATCGAAATTAGGACCAGATGCCCCAGCCTGAACAGAGATCAAGGCTTTGAACTTCCCCCCATCTTCAATCAGATCCTGACAACCGTCGTTCCCCACACACAACAGTCGTTCCACCAGGCCTCGCTGCCACAACAGCAAAGTGAGCTGAAGAAGACAGGACGACCCTGTCGAAATACTCTCCAAATAATTTTTTAATTCCAAGTATGTAACTACTTTTCTTATGTCGAATCCAGGAACTATATTCTCAAGAATGTACCAAGTTAGCACCAATTACAGAGCGTCCAATAGCCAACTTGTAATGCAACTCCTTTCTTCTCCCCTCTTCAGCACTTTTCTTTAATTGTCTTCCTACAGTTGGTCTACACTTCAATATGGTTGCTCGTTACATACATAGCATGGTATTTGGACATAACTTCATATTTACGTAAACGCTATATTATCAGAATGTTTCTCCCGACATAGCATGGTATTTGGACATAACTTCATATTTACGTAAACGCTATATTATCAGAATGTTTCTCCCGACTTTTGTTTATATTTCACATCTTCTACCACTACAGATATATACACGTACACACATACATAAATAATGCACACAAACTGACATGTATCTTTTTCACAGTTAAATATAAATGTACAAATTTTATTTTGAACTTCTTGATTTGAAAGTGTATAAAAACAAATGCAAGCTACTTTGTGGCAACAGGAGTCACAGCACATCATCTTTGTGGGGTTTTTTTCGTTGTGTCGTCTTGCAAAACAGACTGGAAAAACTTTTCTTTGCCAGCCACACAGAGCCAACAGTGGGGGGGAAAAGCATACACGCAAACTAGGTGGGAAAAAGCAATCCCTGGAGAACTGCCCGTGCCGATACACATGCTGGAGTCGCACCGCCACACTTTTTTGACACATGGACAGACTGTCCTGAAATCGCACAATGGGGAAAAAACCAGGTGTTCACATCCTTTGTGGAGTTAGCTGTCCTGCTTGCTCTCGATCACTTCCTTCTTGAGCGGGTCTGGGAGGAAATGCATCCATAGCAAACATTACTACTACGCTGATCTGGAGACTGAATGTCAAAAAAACCTTCCTCCTCTCGGCCTGCCCCCATCCATGTCATTTGCACACACTTTTCTTTTCATCATTTTCTAAAGCCTTTAGATTTTGTTTTCTTTTTTCCCTGCAACATGCAGTTTATATCCGCATTCCCATCGACATCCTCACAAAATTTACTGTTTTCTATTGTACATTTTGCTGAAAATATGTATGTCCCATGATGGTGGACATGTCTGTAAAAGGCTTATTTATGTGATGATATTCCTTTTGGAAATACAAACAAGTAACCTTTACTAGTACAAGGCAGGAAGCCTTTCAAAAGCACCAGCAGAAAGTCTGCACTTGTGAACCACCTGTCAGGCAAGGATAACACAACACAATGGAAAAAACCACCACAGCAGCAGCAAACTATTCACTCAGTGCATATGCAAATGCAATCATTTGAAACTCACAGTTGTCTTCGTCTCCATAGTGTGAGGAAACAGGAATCCTGCACGTGTATGGGTACGACATTTTTTACACATGTACAAGAAAGACATGAACAACACTGGTGACCAAATCATGTGACAAACATCAGTTGAGATCTTGGTAAGATGAATCTGGCAAATCATTTGGCCCGACAAATACTTTCTCTCTCTCTCTGTATATATATATCATAAGAGATATCAAAATGCCCTTCGATATTTCGAAAATGCTCAACCACCTGGGAAGCAACATCTGTTAAAAGAGGAATTAAAATGAAGTATTAAAAATATCTCTACAAGCTTGTTTCGAGCTCTCGCTCTCTACAGGATGTTTTTTTTGGGGGCGCGCTGTTGGTGTTATATAGCGTGCGGGACCTAATTTCATTTTTTGTGTGTGTGGGCCAATTCCATTCATTTGCTCGTGCTATCTGTGGCTCTTGGTTTGCTTGCTGTGGTCTGTTCAGGGGAATTCGCTGACAAGGATTTCCATTTGTGCCTGCAGTTATTTACTATATTTCTACTTTTGTATTCAAGGTTGCTAAATAGGGTTTACATAGTATTAACCATTTTTTCTGGAACACAATTTGCATTTTTTTTTTTAAATATTGTTGTACAGTGTTGCTGCTCTTTTCATGATTTTTCCATGATATGCTGTAGTCTATTTTTTTATCTTTAAGTCTCCAAATGTATTTTACTCAGTTGTGTTTGGGTTTTTGTATATTTTCTTTGTTGAATGACTGTTTGTGGTTTGCGTATCTAGTTTAAAGTGGTTTTCCGTAATCCCTATATATGTATCTTCTTCATTTTCTGATGTTACAGTAGCTTGGTATACAATATTATTCTAAAGGCATTTGTTGCTTTAGGGGGCACTGTTCTTTTTTAGTGCAGTTGCAAGATATCCTTTCATCACCCTTCTTTGCAGTGTTGCTTTTCATTTTGTTGGATGAGTCAATTATGTTTTTGAGGTTGGGCATACATGAGTATGATAGTTTGATGGTGTTTTTGTTGAATATTTTGAACAGTTTTTGTGTTCAGTTTGGAAATGTTCCTACGTTTGTGTTTACTCTTCCATCAATCATATGGGGGGGTTATACCATATGATCTTCCTTTTCCTGTTTTTCTTGTTTCTGTTCATGTTTTTGTCTGGGCTAAATTGTAGTTTGTAATTGTAACCACTTTTTTTTGCAACGCTTCTTGGCATTCTGCTGCTGCATTATTGAATACTCTTTCGTCGCATGACAGGTTGGATAGTCTCTTGTTTATACCATTGGGTATAGTTTTTAGTATAGATGGTGGGTGGTTGCTCTTGATGTTTACGTAGATGGGTGTGTCGTTGTTTTTTTTTTTATATGCTTTGTACATGTGGTCGTTGAGGTCTAATGTTTGTCTAGGTAGTTCACTACCTTTTTGTGTGCTTCTATTGTGATTTTTAAATTGTGGTTTTTGAAAATTTTGCTCGGTTCTTTTTTCTTATTTTCAATGGTTCTTGGGTTATTGTTTAGTGCGGCGAGGCCATTATCTCTGTATAGACCGACTTGTTTTCCCGAGTCGTTTCTGGATGTTGGATAGCATGAATAGTCGCACTAGCTCACATGTTTCGGCACCCATCATACGATCCCATGGTCACATCAAATGTAGATTTTTTTGTTCGTTTTTTTTAATCCAAGTTTCATTTCTGCTGTGGAGTAGAATTTTCTTGGTGTGGAAAATGATTTCCATTTCTGACTCTGTTATGTTGTATGTTTATTGGCAATTTCAAGGCCTTGGTGAGCAGTTCTTCATCTATGGATGGCAGAAGTCCACTATGTCGAATGTGATAAATACTGTGTTTTCTCTGTTAAGTTTCTTAAACTATTGGATGACTTCATAGCTGTTTTTCCAAAGGTTGTGTTCAGTATTTGGTTTTACGTTTTCTATAACCTTTTCCAGGATTTACGTGCTTATTTTGCCCAGTTCAGATTTAGATGGATTTATTAGTCTGCATGTTTGGGTTGTTTTGGAAGTTAGGCTTATGATCTTTTAAGTGTTATAAAGGCTTCTTTTGTTGCTGTTACTTCCACCCTATTGCTTAAATCCATGCGGTGTACAAGTTCTGTTCCTTTTTTTTGCGGATGTTGTCATATGGTTTTATCAGCTTTCTTGTAGTTTTTCTGGATATATTTTTGTTGAGTAGTTGGGAGTATTCATTTGGTTCTGTTTTTGTAAAAATTGCTGGTTTTGTTGGCCTTCACGAGTATCTTTTTATCATTTTGGATTCGTTTTATTTCATTTTTTAAATGATGTTTGAAAGTTATTACTTGATTTCTTGAATTCATATGTTTGGCTGTCAGTCTTTTCATTTTATCTCCAAAAGGTTTCATTTTGTCTATTGTCGGTGGAGATTGCCATGATTTAAAGCCGTATGTATTTTTGTCTTCATTCTTTGCATTTGGATTTAGGAAGAACAACGCCTTCCATCTCATATTTCGTATGAATTTCTCACTCTGTTCTGTCAATCTTTTAGTGCAGGATTGTGGATTGGAAAACGGTATGTTTTTTAGATTGCCTAAAGTTGATTTTCTCCATTTTGAATTTCGTCAGGCCACAGTGCTCAACACAGGAGCAATTATCATGTTGCTCCCCAGGTGGTTGAGCATTTTCGAAATATCAAAGGGCATTTTGATATATTATGATAATTGCTCCTTGTGTTGAGCACTGTGGCCTGACGAAATTCAAAATGGAGAAAAAATCAACTTTAGGCAATCTACTAAAAACAATCAATTTTCCAATCCACAATCCTACACTAATAGATAGATAGAACAGACTGAGAAATTCATACGAAATATGAGATGGAAGGCCCTTCTTCTTCCTAAATCCAAATGCAAAGAATGAAGACAAAAATACATATGGCTTTAAATCATGGCGATCTCCACCGACAATAGATGAAATGAAACCTTTTGAAGATAAAATGAAAAGACTGATAGCCAACACTGAATTCAAGAAATCAAGTAACAACTTTCAAACATCATTAAAAAATGAAATAAAACAAATCCAAAATGATAAAAAGATATTCGTGAAGGCCAACAAAACCAGCAATTTTACAAAATGGAACCAAATGAATACTCCCAACTACTCAACAAAAATATTCAGAAAAACTCAAAGAAAGCTGATAAAACCACACATGACAACATCCGCAAAAAGGAAAAAGAACTTGTACACCGCACGGATTTAAGCAATAGGGTGGAAGTAACAGCAACAAAAGAAGCCTTTATAACACTTAAAAGATCATAAGCCTAACTTCCAAAACAACCCAACATGCAGACTAATAAATCCATCTAAATCTGAACTGGGCAAAATAAGCATGAAAATCCTGGAAAAGGTTATAGAAAACGTAAAACCAAATACTGAACACAACCTTTGGAAAAACAGCTATGAAGTCATCCAATGGTTTAAGAAACTTAACAAACAGAGAAACACAGTATTTATCGCATTCGACATAGTGGACTCTCTACCCATCCATAGATGAAGAACTGCTCACCAAAGCCTTGAAATTTGCCAATAAACACACAAACATAACAAAGTCAGAAATGGAAATCATTTTCCACACCAAGAAAACTACTCCACAACAGAAATGAAACTTGGATTAAAAAAAACAACAAAAAAAATCTACATTTGATGTGTGACCATGGGATCGTATGATGGTGCCGAAACATGTGAGCTAGTCGGACTATTCATGCTATCCAACATCCAGAAACGAATCGGAAAACAAGTCGGTCTATACAGAAATGATGGCCTCGCCACACTAAACAATAACCCAAGAACCATTGAAAATAAAAAAAAAGAACCGAGCAAAATTTTCCAAAACCACAAGTTAAAAATCACAATATAGAAGCAAACAAAAAGGTAGTGAACTACCTAGACATAACATTAGACCTCAACGACCACATGTACAAACCATATAAAAAAAAAACCAACGACACACCCATCTACGTAAACATCAAAAGCAACCACCCACCATCTATACTAAAAACTATATACCCTATGGTATAAACAAGAGACTATCCAACCTGTCATGCGACGAAAGAGTATTCAATAATGCAGCAGCAGAATACCAAGAAGTGTTGTTGCAAAAAAGTGGTTACAATTACAAACTACAATTTAGCCCAGACAAAAACATGAACAGAAATAAGAAAAACAGGAAAGGAAGATCATATGTTATAATCCCCCATATGATGAAGAGTAAAAACAAACGTAGGACATTTCCAAAAGAACACGAACTGTTCAAAATATTCAACAAAAACACCATCAAACTATCACACTCATGTATGCCCAACCTCAAAAACATAACTGATTCATCCAACAAAATGAAAAGCAACAGCAAAGAAGGGTGATGAAAGGATATCTTGCAACTGCACTAAAAAAGAACAGTGCCACCTAAGCAACAAATGCCTTTACAATAATATTGTATACCAAGCTATTGTAACACATCAGAAATGAAAAAGAAACATATATAGGGATTACGGGAAAAACACTTTAAAACTAGATACGCAAACCACAAACAGTCATTCAACAAAGAAAAATACAAAAACCAAACACAACCAAGTAAATTTGGAGACTTAAAGATAAAAAAATAGACTACAGCATATCATGGAAAATCATAAAAAGAGCAACACTGTGTACAACATTTTTTTTTTTTTTAATGCAACTTATGTTCCACAGAAAAATGGTTAATACTACTATGTAAACCCTATTTAGCAACCTTGAATACAAAAGTAGAAATAGTAAACAACTGCAGGCACAAATGGAAATCCTTGTCAGCGAATTGCCCCTAACAGACCACAGCAAGCAAACCGAGAGCCACAGATAGCACGTGCAACGGAATTGGCCCCACACACACAAAAATGAAATCAGGACCCACACGCTATATAACACCAACAGCACGCCCCCAAAAAACATCCTGAAGAGAGCGAGAGCTTGAAACAAGCTTGTAGATATTTTTAATACTTCTTCATTTTAATTCCTGTGTGTGAATGTATATCACACAGTTGAAACACCCTACTCTAAATCAGCATTTTGCTTGGTTAGAGTTGTTAGGGAAGTCTTTTGTGTACCACCATTACCTGTTATCCATGCACTAAGAAAATACACTCAGACTGGCACCTGCCTTTATCTCAAGGTTCTTTAGAGACACATGTCTGAACTGGCATGCTTTGCGATCTGAATTCTTACTCTCAAGGTTCTTTCAGGACGACATATATCTGAACTAGCATGTGCTGTGATAGAGATCCTCCATCTGAAGGTTCCTAAGAGACCACATGTATCTGAATGACAATTGAGTTTTGGAACAAGTAGAAAGAGGGGTGTGGTACCTTTTGAAGCTAAAATTCACAAATCATACAAAGGGTACGATTATGCAAGATTTTTTTTTTCAGATGTCTACCATATACTAATAACTGGCTATGGGGGTATGCAGTGTGAACAACGTTTCACCACCTACATCCCTGTAGCATAACTTAAATTGTTCTTTGCCGCAAAACCGACAGTCACAAAACTGACTGTCCACGAGTCATTAACAAAGAACACTTGCTCAATGAAAACGGTTTGCCCTCTGCTTTTTAGCACCAAATGAGCCTGTCCCATGCGTCTTGTGAAAGCTTCAAACTTGTTGCAAAGTTGCTCTTGTCTGAGAGCGACAGTGTCTGTAGGGGCGCACAAACAGAGAGGGACACTTTCACTGTTAAAATAAAACTGTTCAGTTTCATCTATATCCCTGAAAGTTCTTGCTGGAAGTATGTTTACAAGTAGTCATCTACCTCATCCAACATGGATCTGAAACACTGGACAAAAACTAGTTAGTTTTCCAGTTACCATGTGGAGCATAATTGTATTTCAAGCATAACAGAATCACCCTTTTTTTTCAGGCTCAAAAACATACATTATTGTCTCCCACATATTGTCTGTTATGATTAGGCGAACAAGAAATCAAAAAATGACTTAAACTTGAAGAATGCTAAATTTGAAACCACACACACTCGCAAACTGTTGCACAGAACTACAATTCTTCCATTTCCTGAACATTTCATGGGACATTAAAATAGCAATTTATAAATATAACTTTATCAAATAAATTTTGGTAATGCACAACAGAGTAACAGGGCGACTGTCTAACAGCAAGCATGCCTTCATGGAGAGAGTCCACAGACTAGGAAATCATTGTGAGATACAGAGAATGCACAATAGAAAGTGTTCTACAACAACTGATTGTGCAAAAGCATCTTAAAAGATAAATCGTGTAGCTGCATATGCAGTACCATGAAACAAGAGACTGATCCAGAGTTATCTGGCATATTACAGTCACCTCAAGATTAGGGACAGATTTATAATTCCCTCTCTTTAACACACACGCGCCATTGTGAACTTTGATGTTACAACGGTGTATATGTAACCGAGTAAGTGGTGCATACTGATAAGAATATGCACGCACTTGCAACAATTCATGAATTTACATAATACTTTACAATATTACATGACTGTTGCTTTTCTTTTCATAATACTGCATTAATTACCCCTGACATTTGTCAGTACAATACAAAGCAAAAATTCCACATTTTAAAAGTAAGTTCATGACTGGTTCTGTGTCATGCTGATTAAACGCAGCATACAATTCATTATTTCAATTAGTATTATTAATGTGATGACACTACTGTCACCACCATCATACAAGTGAATACAAAATAATAACATTTTTCTCCTCGGTAATGAAGCACTACCCAGTAATAAACCACAGATACAATACCTGACGTGAAGATCCTGAAATTTAGTTATACATCATGTTCGTACATGAATACTTGAGGTTTCCACGCTACTGGACCAACTAGAATCCATCGATGACCAAAAAACAAACAAAACAACAAAAAAATTGTTCCGTCTTAAATCACAAAACAAAAACTTATTAAACAAGATAAAAGCCCCCCACACCTAAAAAATAAAAAAAACGAGCAACTCATTTTTGAAGATGCCTCTAGCATCTACTATTTCATCCTCTTTCTGGCCACTGGATGTCAAAAAAAAAAATACAAATAAAAAAGAATAATGACATTTGCTTTGTAGAGTCTAGTACATCGCACGTCTACAAGGCCTTCAAGCAAATACAAAAAAGGCTGCCAACAACACTCTCATGAAGTACAAATAAAAAAAAAAAATAAATGTAACTAATTATTTTGTCCAGAAAGGCTAAACATGAAAAAAAAATGGTTAAAAAAAAAGGCAGATCCAAAAAACCATAGGCACGGATGCATTTCCAAGGTATCATTTCTTATGGTGCAACTTGTGCTGCATAAATCACTTCTGTTGGTCCAACTGTTAAGGTTATTTCGTACAGCACCTGCAGTCACATTCAAAGTCGAATTATCAGGCAGGTCCAACGCACTAGGGAGTGCTGTCTTCAATGATAACAACAAACTACGTCACAACCATCACATTCAGATTTTCAACACTGATAAGATGGCAACACTCCCTCATAAATGTCAACTTCATGGAGACCAAATTCAGATGGTAGCAGATGAAGGTGGGGGACAAAATTCAGATGGTAGCAGAGTTGGCTTGGCTTTGAAGCTGAAAGTACGAATACTTCCCCCCCTATCAGAACTGATCCATGGAAGACCTATACATAAAATGCACCTTCCATTGCACATGGCTGCTGGCACTCGCTGACCATCATGATGGCTTCATTTGGGAATACTCAACATCTTCAAGAGAAAAAAAAAATCCTCAAATTACACATTTCATACATTTCCAAACTAAATTTGGAATTCTGGTTTTCAACAAATTCAGTATTTCAAGAATAATCTTTAAAGTTGTGAATTTCTTTGAAACACTCCTGAGGGTTGGCAGCCATGCTCACAGTTGACTGCTGAGTCAAACTACCACCGCTCTTCAGTCACAACAGAATTTTAATGATGTGACCAAAAAAGTTATACAAATCTAAACATTAACAAAAAAAATTCTAAATTGTACATAAACCATAATATAGTTTAGAAATCAAGAAAGGACAATACATGGAAGTTCTCCTGACCTGTTCCAAAAAAGTAAGAAAAGATGGCCATTCCAGGTATACCAGGGCAAAAGTGACCACACAAGTTCATATCAGTCCATTCGAAGCCAGTTGAAGCATACAATTTGATTATGTTGATGATGATAGATTACCTTTTTTTTTTCTTTTAGTTACATACACTTCATAACTTGCAATCTGTTTAAAAATGCAGAAGATTCTTTCTTTCTATGTTTTTATGGATGTATTTGTTGCTTCTATTATTCATGTTTAGTTCTCTCAGCACACCTACAATGCATGTTCTTGAAGAAGGTAAGCATACACAACAATAAAAGGCTAGAAATATTCCATAACATGGATGAGTAAAAAAAAAAAAATAATAACTGATAATAAAAGAAGAAAACGGAAAAGAGAAAAATTTGGAGAAGTGGGAGGGGTGAAGGGAGATAAATCAACTGGAGGCAAACAATTGAGCAATGATAGAAAATGCGTTCAAAAATAGACATCAACCTAGTTAAAGAAACAAACGGCTGGGGGGGAGGGGGGAGGAATCAGTGTCTGGAAGCTAATGATTCAACAACAATGGAAAACATGTTCCAAACCAACGACATCAACCTTGTTTAACGTAACAATAAGCATATCACCCGTCTCTTCACACAGCATTAAGCATCATTCACACAGGAAAAACTAGCATTACCTGAGTAGATTGTAAGTTCTCAGTCATACTTAATACTTTTTTGTTCAAACCGAGGTAAATACATACACATCAAAATTATACAATTCAAAAAAAAAGACTTCCTATCCAACATACTGTAAGAAAAAAAGGAGGTACCAATAATGAGATTAAAAATCATGCCCCACAGCCCAGGTGACACACTGCCCATAGCAGAGCTGAACCCCAGATCACAGGAATTGTGGAGACGCACAATATCCAGTATGCATCAAATCCCCAGCTAAACCCCATATCAACACATAGGAATTGTGGAGATGCACCAACTCGCCAGCTAAACCCCATATGAACACATATGATCATAGGAATTGTGCACACACACAAATCCAGTATGCACCAGCTCCCCAGCAAAACCCCATGTCAACACATATGACCATAGGAATTGTGCAGACACACACATACCCAGTATGCATGAACTCCCCAGATAAAACCCATATCAACACATATGATCACAGGAATTGTGCAGACACACACATATCTAGTATGCATCAACTCGCCAGCTAAACTCCATATCAACACATATGACAATAGGAATTGTGGAGGCACACACATATCCAGTATGCACCAACTCCCCAGCTAAACCCTATATCAACACATAGGATCATAGGAATTGTGCAGACACACATATCCAGTATTCATCAACTTGCCAGCTAAACTCCATATCAACACATATGACAATAGGAATTGTGGAGGCACACACATATCTAGTATGCACCAACTCCCCAGCTAAACCCTATATCAACACACAGGATCATAGGAATTGTGCAGACACACATATCCAGTATTCATCAACTTGCCAGCTAAACTCCATATCAACACATATCATAGGAATTGTGCAGACACACACATATCCAGTATGCACCAACTCCCCAGTTGAACCCCATATCAACACATATCATAGGAATTGTGCAGACATGCATATCCAGTATACATCAACTCGCCAGCTAAACCCCATATCAACACATATGATCATAGGAATTGAGGAGACACACACATATCCAGTATGCACCAACTCGCCAGCTAAACCCCATATCAACACATATGATCATAGGATTTGTGCCGACACACACATATCCAGTATGCACCAACTCCCTAGCTAAACCCCATATCAGCACATACGATCCATAGGAATTGAGGAGACACACATACCCAGTGTGCACCAACTCCCCAGATAAAACCCATATCAACACATAGGAATTGAGGAGGCACACACATATCCAGTATGCACTAACTCCCCAGCTAAACCCCATGTCAACACATATCGTAGGAATTGTGCAGACACACACATATCCAGTATGCACCAACTCTCCAGCTAAAACCCATGTCAACACACATGATATAGGAATTGTGGAGACACACATATCCAGTATGCACCAACTCCCCAGCTAAACCCCATATCAACACACAGGATCATAGGAATTGTGCAGACACACACATATCCAGTATGCATCGACTCCCCAGCTAAACCCCATATCAACACATACGATCCATAGGAATTGAGGAGACACACATATCCAGTATGCACCAACTCCCCAGATAAAACCCATATCAACACATATGATCATAGGAATTGAGGAGACACACACATATCCAGTATGCACTAACTCCCCAGCTAAACCCCATGTCAACACATATGATCATAGGAATTGTGCAGACACACAAAACCAGTATGCACCAACTCCCCAGCTAAACCCCATATCAACACATGATCATAGGAATTGTGCAGACACACACATCCAGTATGCACCAACTCCCCAGCTAAACCCCATGTCAACAGATATGATCCATACGAATTGAGGAGACACACACATATCCAGTATGCACCAACTTGCCAGCTAAACCCCATATCAACACATACAATCATAGGAATTCTGGAGACACACATATCCAGTATGCACCAACTCGCCAGCTAAACCCTATATCAACACATACGATCATAGGAATTGTGGAGACACACATATCCAGTATGCATCAACTCGCCAGATAAACCTCATATCAACACATACGATCATAGGAATTGTGGAGACACACACATTTCCAGTATGCATCAACTCGCCAGATAAACCCCATATCAACATGTAGGATCATAGGAATTGTGCAGACACGCATATCCAGTATGCACCAGCTCCCCACCTAAAACGCATGTCAACACATGTGGAAACTTGAACGTACCCAGTATGGATCAACCCCCCCAAAGCACGTGGTGGGGCTACAATAGTCACATAAACATAACCCCACAAACCTACACACCAAGTTTCTAGTTTGATGACGCACGTACAATCACTGAACGGAAGTTTTCTTTTGAAAAAAAAAGGGGGGGGGGGGGGAATTTCCAATGATCATCTCACCTGAAAACAGCCAATAACAAACATGCAAGCAGGGTAACTCTTGATCCCGTGATGAGATAACACATCCATGACTCCAGAGGAATGCTGCATACGACACCAAATCGCCCAGAGAAGACATAGCAACACAGAGCACACACAACAATCAGAATGACATCAGGGTGACATCCCCTGATTTGGCAGACATGGATGTGACACCTGAACTCATGTTTTTTTTTTTTTTCTCCTCCAGGTACCACACATATACATGCCAGCTACTCCTGTCCACCATTCCAGAACACAGTCATTTTTCAAGCATTGTGCGAACAGCATAGTTTCTTAACAGCTAAAAAATCATTTCAAAATTTATTCCTTAAGTCTGAATACTTTAAAAAACTGACTTTCATGCTGAACAATCTTTAAACTATCATAATGTAGAAGCATGCTTTTAAAGCTGACCCCAAGTCTGAATCTGTTTGTTTGTTTGTTTTTTTTTTATAGAAAATAACTTTAAAGCTGGATATTAATATGGTATATTTCAGCGCATTCAGCATACCATGGAATGTCTTAACACCAAAATATAGCACAAAGTGTTGAACATGAAGCCACCCTTTCCCAGAGCGGCTGGGTTTTCGCACTGCAAGAACGGGCAACACATGCCGGACTGACCCAGTCATGCTCTGTATCTCTGTCCTCCATTTCCTTGCACTGTCACAGTGTACTTACCACCAAGTTCTCAACATATCCACAAAGTTGCTCATCTGCATACCCCTCTCATTTTGTCAAAGACATCTGAACAGAACATACAGGGTAAAGGCAGCGCACAGGTTACGAGTTCCTGGTAATCTTTGTAACACTCCATGCTAAGTTGATGCTGAACTCATTCCTTCCAGTTCGTTTCATACCACACAATAACCCTTAATGACAGAAAACACTGCTACATACAACGAATAATAACAATAAGTGAATTGGTAATGTATACTCTAGTTACAAGTCTATCAGAGCCAAGCAGTACTTAAATACTACACAAATGGGGAAAAAATTACATCTACAAAAGAGAAAAAAATGACTAGGCAAAATACAAAAATGTAAATGAACAAGACAATCACAGTTTCACTGAAAACACAAGATAACTTTCCGCTCAATATCATAATGCTGGTAAACAATCTTCCAAGACATCGTTATTATCAACTGTTGGGGAGTTTATGTACAGCAATGGCGTATATGACGAGTAAAAGTGAAAAATAATTCTCGTGTAAGTTATCACCAAGCTACAACTGGAGCCAAAACGACCCCTCCACAATCAAGAAAGCTGTAAAATAATAGACTCCAATGGTAAACTCTCCTTACATCCTCTGTTCCCTCTACTCCCTTCCATCTCCTTCCCCATGAGGAAGTTTCAAGCTGTTCTCCAACTCTAAACATTGAACCAGCTAACAGACAATATGTGGAAAAATGCTGGATGGTCGGCGAGCAAGATGGCCCAACTACAGGCACGTGAAGATGACATGAGAAATAATATTGATTCATGCACACCTTTCCACTCTCATCTACAGAAAATAGCAAGCAATGAAGGTCCAGAACACACACACACACACACGTTGACTCTACAACTGGCTAGGGACTCTTTTTTTCTAATCTTTCCTTTCAATATTAGTGTGGCCTGGAATAAATCCAACATTCACCAACTGGATGTACCTTCATGTGTGCAAAAAAACGCACACACACACACACACACACGCACGCACACACATGTATGCACGTACAGATAGCTTGAGGTAAACAAAGCAATATACTTGCTTCTTCAATGAACCATCTTAAAGGCAATTTTGACTTGATTTGATTGGACTCGACACACTTTAAAGACACACTGTGAAATAAAAAAAAAACAAACCACATTTAAAATTGCACAACAACAACAAAGCAGATATAGCAGTTAGTCTAAGCAGGCATGGCGCTCTTTCATAACAAATTTCACTATGTTGTACTGAGCAAATGCAGTCGATAAATCAATGTTCCCAATGAGTGATCTAACCATGGCTGTTGGATCTGCTAAGATGGATTTGATTGTCTTTTCACAAAAAGTGTTTATACTCATGCTTACCTGTTCACTGTCTTGGCAAGGAATGAAACTGATCAATCAACCAACAAATGGAAATGAAACAAGGGTGACTATTCTTGCAGCCTTAGGACTGGAGACATGGTTCACACCCTTGTCTGCACACTTTCGGGGATTCCTGGTATCATGGCCAAGTATGAATACGGCGTGCGTTTGGAAAGGCAATAGTCTCGTAAAACTTCTTTTAGAAGTTTAAAGTTGTATTTTATGCAAGACTGAAAAATAGCTCCAAACTTGCTATACAATTTTCGACACAGTGCGAGCATGCATGTGAGTGTGTGTGTGTGTGTGTATATGTTTGTATGCACGCGTGTGTGACAGTGTGTGTGTGTGCGCACGTGTGTGACCGTGTGTGTGAATGTAATCCCATCTTCTTTTTTTTGTTTTCAAGCTCCTTTACTCATGTGTGATTGCTGTGGTTACCTGCCATTAAGTGCATGCATGCATGCTTGCTATAACCATACACCATTCACTGGCACACTGCTACAGACAGAGATGCTCAGCTGGAAGTCCCTGAATTTAAAAAAAAAAAAATCGTCATCAGAGAAGAAGAAAAAAAATGTCAATTATCATTCGGAATGATATAACTTTCAAACATCTCTCCAGTTTTCCCCTCATCAAGTACAAAAGTACATCCTATTAAAACATACTTCAGTGACACAAAAGAAATCTGATATGAGGGCAACTGAGTGAAATACTGAATGGAATCCATAAACTCATCCTGATCTTTGGCATGTGTATTAACATGAACTTAGCAGTCATGCTACAAAAATCTGCAGTTCACAAACCTGAGTAGTACATCCAAAAATAAACAAGTCAGATTATTTCTTTTGTTTTACATTTTTTCTTTTTTTTTTATACAACAGTTGATCCCTTCAAAAACTGAAAATCAAAATGAAAATTCTCTCTGAAAGCAAAAAAGTGTTAATAACAACAACAAAAAATAGTCTAGACATCCAAGAACACCCACTGTATACATTTCAGCCTTGCAGGTAAAATCTTCAACTTTCACACACACACACACACACTCAAGAGTGTGAAAAGTATTCAAACATCTCGATCACTTCAAAGCAATGCTGTACAAGTCGCAGATACCTATCCCACAGCGTCACTCTCTCTTGGACATTTTCTCCTTGTCCTTCTGGCTGAAGAAGTCGCTGCGCAGAAGGCGATAGAAGAGGACGATGTTCATCAGCGTCATGACCGCCAGACCGATGCTGCCCATGGCGTAGAAGACCAGGGGCATGGCATCTTTGTTGATCACAATCCACCGCGTCATCCATGCCAGCATGGAAATGCGAAATACAATGAAGGTGGCTGAAAGAACGAGATGATCAGAACTGTCAGAAAGATGTTGCAAAGTGTGACAAGCATGCATGCTGGCATGGACGTACACACATCCTAAACACATGCACACTTACACACTACATGCACACTTTTTATCACTCTGATAAAAATGGTAACATTTCACACCTCAACTTCCTCTTCTTCTCCTTTTCTGTTGTCGATCTTCTGAGCCTTTCTACCCCCTCCACCCATCCCTCACACTGTCACTTTCAAACCATTCTCTCCGACTTCCCGAAACATAGCCATACTCAGGTTCACCCCGTCACAGTTCCCAGCACAAACAGTTCACTTGGACCTCTTAATGCCAGGTCAACATGATGCCACTCACCGCAGGAGACACTGCCCTGCCTCTGAATCACTCTGGCTGTGTTTATGTACCCACTTAGTTAAAATTGAAAAACATCCCTTAAAAGTCCCTAACTAACTAAACTGAATAGAAACATTCAGATGAGTCATGATCGAGGACCTATAAATAAACCACTACGATGAAAAAAAAAAAAAAATCTTATGAAATACAGAAATTAAAGTAACAAATAATCAATGGACTACTTTCATAAAGCTGTTACGCTGCTGTGTCTGAAGTGATGCTGAAGACTGTTAAAAGCTCACCAAAAGCACAGATTTGGAGAGGTCAACAAATCAGATAGTAGTAGTAGTAGTAGCACTGGGAAACAAAGATTACAAAATTTGAGGTCAAATGTCCCTATTCTTTGATGATTAACCTTCCTTGCTTCATCTGCCTCTTCACCCATCTACCATTTTAAACGAACTCCTGATCCGCTCAACGACGACTATATTTCAATTCAATACAGGTCACTTGGGAAGAGTTAACCATCAAGAAAAAGCAAAGTCAGCAGTTTGCTTTAGTCTTGTGGACTCCTATTACAACGCGTTTCATATCAAGCCCCCCAAAAAAGACTCCTTTTTCCTTCCTCCATTTGTATGAAGTTTGGCAACCATTCACAATCTGTTTCAGATCAACTGAAAAAAAGAACATTTTTCTTTAATCGTTAATCCCCTCACCTTGTTTAAAGTTTGAAGAGCAAATAAAAAGTGATGGTGTGGTCAAGACGCCACAAACTGATCGCAACAATTCATCCCCTCAAGAAACCTACGCAAAGGGGCTTGCTTTCTTTCTGCATGCGCAGGCTGATACTCCTGCGGACACTGCCTGTATAAGACAGGCAGTGGGGTTTCGTGCGTATGACCGTTTTTTTATCCTGCTATTAAGGCAGCCATACTCCATTTCCGGGGAAACAAATGGGTTTAAAATCAATTTTTACTTTTAGTGGCAATTACAGATCACGTAGTTGTGAGTCAGCATCCCTATTTGGATCGATGTTCATCTCTTCGCATGGTAGGTACATGTGCGCCAGCAACAGACTGAACTGAAGGAACCTGGTGGAATATTCTGTAGTCTGATGCCCAGAGGACTCCCCAGGGAGTTAAGGGAGACAATGATGATTAACTACCAGAGAAAAAAAAAGGGTAGATAAAGGTAACAGTAATATAGATACCAACGTTGTGCTGAAAATATTTGAATTTTAGTGCTATGAGATGACCAAGAAGTCACAAGTCGACATCAACGTTTCGATCGCTGATCAGATTTTCATAGTAGGTGAGACCAATGGTCAGTGATGAACATCAACAACACACAGATCAACACATATCAAAATACATTCATACTAAATTCATAAACAAAGCTTGGTGTGATCTGCACTTGCAGGTCAATTCTATTTCATGAGTTCATTTTCTGGACATCTTATTTGGTAGTCAGGTACATGTCGGGTTAAGACCTGTATGTTGTGTGTGTGTCAACAGCACACAGAACAAGTGAAATATTATTTAGTAATAAAACACTGTTGATTCATGTAGCACCTATTCATATAAACATTAGGGCTCTAAGCACTTTACATAACCAACACAATAAAAGTTATACAGTAAGACATGACAAGGTAGTAACAAGACAAGAACTTACTTGACACAAAACCAATAACAAGGAACATAGTGCAAACATACCACATTAATGTATAAACATGATTTACACAAGCCTACACACACACACCACGCACCTCCACCCTCTGGCAAACACAAATACGCGCAGCAACGTGTGCACATGCATGCATATGCATGACTTCACACACACACTCACAGACACATGCATGCACTCACGCCCTCACGTCAACACAGCCTGCGCACACAAGTGACAACCACCAGGCTTTCATGCATGCACGCAAAAAACCCACCCAGGCACCTGGACAGTGGATTGGGAAGCTGGTGGAATGGGGGGAGGTTACAACTGTTGAAAGAAGCTTCTTTTTCATGGCAGATTTAAAAGAAGACGGTGAAGGTAGTGTCCGACACTGATGGGAAGTAGTTTCCAGACAGTTGGTCCTTGGAAGAAGAGAGAGAACGTTGACCAAAATATTTTGTTCTGACAAAACGAACGCGCGCAAGAGGTGGCTGTCGGCAGTGTGGTGTGGTGTCGAAATGACTCCCCAGGGAAATAAATCTTAAATAAATGTCAGCGAACCGCCCAGAGAAACGTGGACAAACGAGTCACAGACAACACACACAACGCGTTTCGACCTCTTAGGTCTTCCTCAGGTGAAACAAAGACGAACAAAACAACGAAAATGCACTTAGCTTTGATCGCTTCAGATTGCTTCTGAGTTTAGCGCAAGGAAGAAGGCGTTTCAACACCTTCCTTGCGCTGAACTCGGAAGTAATCTGAAGCAATCAAAGCTAAGTGCATTTTCGTTATTTTGTTCGTCTTTGTTTCACCTGAGGAAGACCTAAGAGGTCGAAACGCGTTGTGTGTTGTCTTGTGACTCGTTTGTCCACGTTTCTCTGGGCGGTTCGCTGACATTTATTTAAGATTTGTTTAGATTTTCCGCCTGCAGTCGTTTCACTTTGCAGCTAGACTCCCCAGGGAGTTAAGGAAAAGAGACAAAAAGAAACTGAATCAAAACGAAAAAAAAAAAAAAAACAAAAAAAAGTGATGACTAAAAGTGAACAAGGAGGAAGATATCGATGATCCACAAAATTCCATTTTGGACCGAGACACATGACAAAAACTGAACTCTGCTCCAATCCAGCTTTTGTAATGTATCCAAGCAAACGTGAAACTATACTATTTTCTTTTGATATCAGGCTATTAGCAAACCTTTGGCCTAGAGACACGCCAGTCTTTCACAGACCACTGATGCTTCATGTGAACGGAAGTATGAGCTTCTTGTCTGAATATATGTGTGCACTTCATTTCACAGTGTGTGCATGAGCATGTAACAGGAAGTATACACTGATCTGCTGAGCAAGCAAACTATTTTAAGTGAGGCTTCAAAATCATTCTATATGTATTTCTTTAAACAATTCATTAAAATACAATTAAACACCACAGATGCAAAGTTTCAACAACAAAATAAGTAAAAAAAAAAAAAACAACAATTCCCTCAACACCCTCAGAACTTGCCTAAGTTAATCAGACTGTTAAGGCGGTAGAAACTGCTGGTGCGTGACAGGGCGCAGATCTGCATGAGCTGTCGCAGGTGAAGGAAGATGGAGTTGAGTTCCACCACCAGTCCCACCACAGCATAACCCACATACATCCTCTTCACCACCGCAACCATGAAGCAAATGATTATCTGCAATCACAGACACAGGACCCTACTTTTCAGCACCATCACAGTAAAATCAGTCAGGAGGAACAGTTCACGGGACCAAAGCAATGAAAAACAAGAAAGAACATTTTCTAACCCTTCCCCCCCCACAAAAAACCCCATTTACGTCCACACAATTTTCATGGAAAGCATCTCTCTCTCTCTCTCTCTCTCTCTCTCTCTCTCTCTCTCTCTCTCTCTCTCTCTCTCTCACACACACACACACACACACTCTCTCACACTCTCACACTTTCACACACACACACACACAGACCATGATTTCAAAATAGTGGTATATTGTCTACTAAATATTAGAAATCTCAACCAAGAAAAAAAGTGCAACACACATCACATACACATTACGTATTCTATTGAATTACTGAATCAATACAATGGAATTGGCCTATAAGCTGCTGATTTCAATCCTGGTATGTATCAACATGTTTGTTGTCAGGGAGAAACAAAATTGTTACTTCAGTTTAGGATATCATGGACGGGAAGGCAGGAAAAAAAAACAACGGGCTGGCACATTTTAGAGTGAAATGGGAACAGATCTGCAGCGACACAGGTCTTGGCACACGACCTACAGAACTGGAGGAACCTGATGAACTGTTCTTCATTGTGGTGACCCAGTGACTTTCCAAAGATGAAAGAGTCAAGGGAAAAAAAAAGAAGAAATTGATGTCTGTGCATCAATTGTGGATTGATTTCTTTCTGACCAAACCTGGCAGATCACTTTTTCCTTTTGCTTTTGTTTCAATTTGCTTTGTTTGTTGGTTTTTATTTGTTTTGTTTGTTTGAAATAGAAAAGAAGAAAAATGAAACCTCACTGTTTTTAAGTGAAGGTATGATAACCAAAAAGATATGAAAACTGAATCATTCTATCTGATAGGAAACAACGCTCGCATGCACGTGCACGCGCGCACAAACAACACACACACACACACACACACACACACACACATGTAAATTATTGGAAGAAAAAGTCAGTTTTTTTCTCCTTAAAATCAAAGTCTCTAGGTACACCTAATAATCTGATACCCCCCTTCTCTGTATTCCATTAAAATAATTAGTTATGTATGAACAGTTCTTATAATTACTCCTACTACTGATTTCTTTTTATATATCACACCTGGACTTCAATTTGGAGTGGGTTGGACTTGAGTATGTGTGGTGCTGTGTGGAACCAGAGAGAAAGGTATGAGGGTAGATAGGAAAAGGATAGTAAAGAGAGAGAGAGGGGGGCAGATAGAGACTGTATGAGAATGTGCGAGTGTGTGTGTGTGTGTGTGTGTGTGTGTGTATGTGTGTGTGTGTGTGTGTGTGTGTGTGTGCCTGAGTGTGTGTGTGTGTATTTGTGTGTGTGTGTGTGCGAGCGAGCGTGTGTGTGTGTGGTGTGTGTTGTGTGTGTGTGTGTGTGTGCGCGTGTGTGACCGTCTGTGTGCGAGTGTTTGTGTGTGTGTGTGCTTGAGTATGCAGGTGTTTTTTTTGTGTGTGTATGCATGTGTGTGTGTGTGTGTGTGCGTGTGTGCACATGCATGTATGTGCGCGTGTGTCTGTGTGCATGTACGCATATGTCAATTATAATGGTAGTGGCATAACCATGATCAACCTCAATCCCTTTGGTTTGTTCTCAAACTGCTCATGTCTCTATGTGTTCAATGATACAGAAATTAACCATCTAAGAACAAACAAAAGAGATGAGGCTTGACCACAGTACATACTACAATAACAATAGTATACTGACCACCATGTGATGGGCCAACCAGTTCCCAGGACTGACGAGTTCTCTCGCAAACAACCATATCCAGCATGTCATATACAAAATAACCTGCAAGAGAAAGAAAATCTTTTTTCTTTTTCAAATATATACATATGTTTATCACACTGATTAATGTACAAACAACTGTTGCTTATAAATACAGGCATACAGATATATATACAGATGGAAAGACAGGCAAACAGATGCACACATGCGTGCGTGCGTGTGTTATGTATATGTAACTATCGATCCATCCACTGATCTACCTATATGACAGATTCATTCCCAATTGTTGCGTCCCCTGGAATTTACCTTGTTCATAAAGAAACTGGTATGTAGAGAAAATGAATGCACGTCTGTGTACAAGTACTATTAACTCACTCCAACCTGTACCTAAACAATCCTCAGGCACTGCTGAACAGTGCCACAAACCAGTACCTAAATACAGCTAGGGTAACAGACATTATTTCCACAAAAAAAGTATTATTCCATAGCGCTGAAAAATCATTACAGTTCACAAATTTGACACAGCTAATATATAAAGCTTTGTTTACAACATGCGTAAGTTTTATTTCTCTCAGTCAGTTTACAGTTGACCATGGAATTTGTGTAAAAAGTACAATAATGTTCAAGTTTTCAAAACGCCATAAACCCAATGGTACATAATATGATATGGAATCTTAATACGTAGTCAAAGAATTGATTTTGTTATGACAGTATGGAATTTATTGCATCTTTGTAGAGTAGTTTTCCAAATACTTGGAGTTAAATACTGTACCCAGTTTTGTTCATGCTTTATCAAAATACTGTTTTGGTTTATCTAACCATCACATCAAGCATATCATATTGCATGAAATTGTAATAAACTGCAGTACAATAACCTTGTGGATGGGTTCCCCAAAAAAAATAAGTATTTTGTGTTAATAAAGTGAAAAATCCTTTATATATTCAAGGAGATCAGCCCAAACTGGCCAGGCAGGAAAACTGCCTTGCTTGTCAACTCAGCTGGATTCAATGGGTTTGAAAGCTCGAAGGGACAAGGTATACAGTAACTGACTGATTTTTTTTTTTAATTCCACTGAATCAACATTGACAAGATGTCTCCACTCGAAGAGGGTAAAAAAAAATCATGTCCTGGACAACTTCATATTTAGATGCATTCTCAACTGGCGCTGCAAATTACTTTTGTTTTTATTTGATATTTCATACACGCATACACAAATCACGTTCCATGCCAAAGTCCATCCTACGATACAGATCCACCTTTTGCAACGCCCCAATAACTTGCCCTGGTTTAGTTATGTAACGCGGGTTCCATAAAAAACGAACATGTGCAAACCAGCTAGTCACCTTACACAGGTATCCACTCACCCACTGACACTGAAATTAAGGCGTAAGAAACCAGGAAAACGTCGAAATAAGGTCCTCTGCCATCAACGGTGCTTTCAGGAAGCTGAAAAACATTTGAACTGAACTGAATCGAACAATTGTAGCAGTAGTTAAACGAACACGCAACGACGCCTTAAAACATGCACGCAAAATGAGACAAGCGGCTCCACAACAATAGGTATGGGCGTGGCTGCTCAATTAAATTAACCAATGCGTCACATTTACAAAGTTCAAACTTTATATTGTTTTTTAACAAACACAACGCTTACTCACCAAATAACGGCCAGGGGACCACTGATGCCGGCGTGAAGAAATGAAACAGATATATATTTTTCCACCGCCATGACTGGGCAGTACTACGGCGTACAGCTGCGGGGCGCAATCTCAACGAAATCAAAGATGCCAAATAAAACACAAACGCTGATAAAAGGATGATGAAACCGCCCAGGGACACATGTGGCATTTCTTCAGCCCGAATTTTTGGGTCGGATACATTTATTGCACTCAACATGCCTGAAACAACATACTGACAATGCGGGGCTAACCCTCGGTCAACTGTGCGATTGGGTTTTGCTGGAGAAGAGTCAAGGCGACGAGCAAGCCAAGTGCACCCGCCTGACCGGGATCAATACTGTGGCCTCGTTCTGACCTCGGTTCAAGGTTTGAGCCATTCAATAGTTCGAGCGCACTCTTCTCCATGTGAATCAGGGCTTTATTAACTACCAATCGCACGATTCTATGAATCGTGCAGCCTGACTAACAGCTGATCTTGGGACGGAGGTTTTAAAAAAAAAAAAAAAAAAAAAAAAAAAACCCATCTTGAATCACAATATTCAAATAATTTGTTTCCTAGTTTGTGCTTTTTTTTCTGTTCAGTCTACTTAACCTTCAATACACAAGAGATAAAAGTTGTCTTAAATGGCCAAAGGACAGACGGTAAATCATGTAGCCGTACAGATAGCCTATTCGCCGTCATCCAGCCTTACTATTAGTTTAAGTTACGCACAGCGGTTGGTGGATGAAGCATCTCTCGCTCCCGGTAGCCTGGATCTGCTGGCCAAGGTCCTTCACTCTTGTGACCTAATTTCCGCTTCGGCGACCGAGGTACGGTAAGGTAATGTGGCTCATAGCCTAGCCGACCGCATAGGGCTGTATTAGGGCTGTCACCACGTTGAAGTCAATTCACAACTCATCAAAAAACAAAAAACAAAAAAAAATTCACACTTCTCTTCAAAATACACTCAAAAACGCACCAGAAACTTCGTTTAAAATCTTTCCTCCGTAAAAACTTAGTTCAGATTAAAAATGTTAAATTCAAAGATCACGTCAGGTGGGACATCTCTTTCATGGAGTCTGCTGTAAAGTTTTATGTCTCACATCGTGCAAGTCCCAACATTCTCAAAGATATGTCTCACTGTGAGTGGAATGCACCACAGAGCTTCTTCACCTTCTAAAAGATATGAATGGGTGTAAAACGAGTGGCCTGTACGCAAACGGCACAAGCCTGTTTTGTCTTTACAGCCACCTTAGGAACATCGTACAAACTCTTTCAGGTTTGGACGGATTTGTACAATTTGTTATCCGTTTGCGAGTTCCATTCTTCTTACCAAAGGTTTTTGACATAAACCTGTGTTTGGGGCTTCAGATCAGTGTAAGGGATAGACAACCTGCTCAACTTTTCCTTTGTGGCAATCTCGGCGAGTTGATCAACCACCTCGTTGCTGCGAAGGCCCACTTGGCTAGAAACCCAAGCACAATCTATGTTGTTTCCATCCGATTTCAGAGAGGTGTACAGTTCGAAAACTTTCAGCAGCTGAGTGTGCCTGAGATTACAGCTGGCAATGGCCTCCACAGCAGTAAGGGAGTCTGATAAAATGAGGGAATCTTTATGTTTGGATTTACAGACCATTTTAAGAGAGCCAGGACCAAGGCTGTCAGCTCAGGAGTGTAGATGAAGCTATCTGTGGGTTCGGCGACTGAGCGAGGGTCCGAAAGACAATAGGCAGCAACGCAGCATCGCCAATTCCAACTGTTCTCCCATCATGGCTAATCTCTGCGTCGGCTTCCTTGTAAAGCTGGCGACCTAGTTCTTTTCTTTCACCTCGGTATGGGGAGGCCTAACGTTTTTAAGAAAGGACAACTTAAGTAAACACTGGCAACGATGCTCCCCTTTTTGTGACTCTTGCACACACACACACACACACACACACACACACACACACACACTCACTCACTATATCCCTTTCCCCATGAAAATAATTATTGGCGGGGCCAAGCTACCTTCTGCCCCACCTCCCCATTATTTGAACCCCAAAGCAAGTTCCGTTCCTATCTCCCCCCCCCCCCCCCCCCCCCCCCCCTTCTGCCGTCCTCCACTCTTTCCAGCTTCTCATATCTTTCAAAACATAAAAAAAAGATATGGACAGCATCCTCCCCCCCCCCCCCCCCCCCCCTCCCCCCACACACACTACACCTTGCCCCTTTTTTGCTTTCATAGGAGTTTGAAAGACATGATGACGAGAACACCTCTTAAAAAAACTGACGAGAAAAGTCCACCCACCCACCCCATCACCTTCCAATCCCCACATTATTCAAAATTTGGAAGGTAGTGAGTCCTGCCACCCATCTACCCTCTTTTTTTTTCTTGATATTTAAAACACACACACACACAAATAGACACAAGTGTGCTCTCGTGCACACACACACACACACACACACACACACACACACACACACACACACACGAACGCACGCGCGCGCGCACACACACACACACACACACGCGCACACGCACACACACACACACACACACACACACACATCATACGCAGACAGAGAGAGAGAGAGAGAGAGATTCGTTGAATCGCCTTAACACAGTGCTTGCATTCAAGTGTATTTGTTGTCACAGAGAAACATTGTCAAATAGACGCGTTTTCCGCGCACTGAATTTTCCACAAGTAAATGTGTACTGAGTGAACTTCCATGGCCTTATTTTCGTGCTTGGCTTGCCGGCGTACACTGGTCTGACAACACACATATAAACATATTCCATCAAAAAAAAAAGAAAGAAAGAAAGAAAGAAAAACAAGATGCAAAGCATATAAACGTATTCACAGTATATCCTAAATACGCGTGATATATTCCATAAAGAGGAAAAAACCGTCTTGGGTTGGTCTAACCGTTAGTAATGGCTATTCTGATAAACATCGGCCATCATCTGTGACCTATAATGAACATACTTACAAGTTTTCAGAAAGATCCGCCAAGAACTTTCTGAGATTTTCCATAAAGAACAAAACCATTATGAGCCGTTAGTAACGGCTATAACGGTAAACTTGAACATCGGGCATCATCCGTGATCCATAATGAACATACCTACAAATTTTCAAAAGTATCGGCCACGTACTTTCTGAGATATTCCAGGAAGAAGGAAAACCGTTAGGGGTCGTTATAGCCATTGCAACGGCTATACCGGTAAAATAAGACATCGGGCACCATCCGTGACCCATAATGCCTACAAATTTTCAGAAAGATCGACCAAGTACTTTCTGAGATATTCCATAAAAAAGAAAAATCATTATGGGTTGTTATAGCCGTTAGTAACGGCCATAACGGTAAACTAAAACGTTGAGCATGATCCATGACTCATATAATGAACATACCTGCTAATTTTCACAAAGATCAGCCAAGAACTTTCGGAGATATTCCAAAAAGAACCGTTACAGGCTGTTACAGCCGTTGGTAACGGCTATAACGGTAAACTAAAACATTGGACATCACCCGTGACCCATAATGAACGTACATGCTAATTTTCACAAAGATCTGCCATGTACTTTTCAGAGATATTCCATAAAGAATAAAAACCGTTACAGGCCGTTACAGCCGTTAGTAATGGCTATAACGGCAAACTAAAACATCGGGCATCATCCGTGACCCATAATGAACATACCTGGTAATGTTCACAAAGATCGACGAACTACTTTCTGTATTATTATTCCATGAAGAAGAAAAACCGTTACAGGCCATTAGTAACGGCTATAATGGTAAACTAAAACATCGGGCATTATTCCTGATCCATAATGAACATACCTATATTTTTTCAGGAAGATCGGCCAAGTACTTTCTGAGATATCCCATAAAGAAGGAAAACCGTTACAGCCGCTAGTGATGGCTATATGGGGTAAACTAAATCATTGGGCATCATCCGTGACCCATAATGAAGATACCTGCCAATTTTCACAAAGATCGGCCAAGTACTTTCAGAGATATTCCATGAAGAAAAACCGTCACAGACCGTTACAGCCATTAGTAATGGATGTAACAGCAAACTAAAACATTAGACATTATTCATTACTCATAATGTACATTCCTACAAATTTTCAGAAAGATCGTCCAAGTACTTTCTGAGATATTCCATAAAGAAGGAAAACCATTACAGGCCATTACAGCCGTTAGTAACGGATATAACGGTAAACTAAAACATCGGCATTATTCCTGACCCATAATGAACATATCTACAAATTTTCAGAAAGATCAACTGAGGACTTTCTGAGATATTCCATAAAGTAGGAAAACTATTACAGGCCATTACAGCCGTTAGTGACAGCTATAACGGGGTAACCTGAAACATTGGACATCATGCGTGACCTGTAATGAACATACCTGCTAATTTTCACAAAGATCAGCCGTTGGTAACGGCTATAACGGTAAACTAAAACATTGGACATCACCCGTGACCCATAATGAACGTACATGCTAATTTTCACAAAGATCGGCCAAGTACTTTTGGAGATATTCCATAAAGAAGAAAAACCGTTACAGGCCGTTACAGCCGTTACTAACGGCTATAACGGTAAACTAAAACATCGGGCTTTATTCGAGACCCATAATGAACATACCTACAAATTTTCAGAAATATCGGCCAAGTAGCTTTTCAGATATTCCATAAAGAAGAAAAATCGTTACAGGCCGTTACAGCCGTTAGTAACGGCTATAACGGTAAACTAAAATATCAGGCATTTATTCCTGACCCATAATGAACATACCCGCTAATTTTCAGAAAGATCAGCCAAGTACTTCCAGAGATATTCCATGAAGAGAAAAACTGTTACAGGCCGTTAGTAACGGCTATAACGGTAAACAGTATAATGGTTGGAGATTAGGGGTTGAAGGCTGGGTCTGGAGGTTGGGAGTTGGAGATATTGGGGTTGGAGGCTGGGAGTTGGAGATGTTGGGGTTGGAGGGGTTTGAGGTAGGGGACTGAGGGAATTTGGAGACTAAAGGTTGGGGGGGTGGAGGTTTGGGTTTGGGTGGGTTTGGGGGTGGGGTTGGGTTTGGAGTTTGGGGGTCGGATGGGGCTGGGGGTTGAATGGGATTTGTGTTTGGGCTTGGGGTTGGATTGGGTTTGGCGGTTGGTGGGGTTGGAGTTTCAGGTTCGGGTGAAGTTTATTTGTTGGGGTTTGAGGGTTGTGTGGAGTTTATGGGTTGGGTTTTTGGGGTTGTGTGGAGTATGGAATCGGGCGTTGGTGGCTTTCAGAGCATGGGTTTGGAGGTTGGGTGGGGGTTGGGGGTCAGAGGTTGTTTGGGGTTCAAGGGTTTGGGAGTTGGGGGAGTTTGAAGGTGGTTGGGGTTCGGGTGGATTCAGGGTTAGTTGGTGTTTGGGCGTTTAAGGCTTTGGGTTGGGATTTGGGTGGGTTTGGAGTTTGGGAGGGTGGGGTTAGGTGGATCTTGGTGGTTGAGAGCTGAGTGGGGTTTAATAGATGGGGTTGGGTGCTAAGGTTTGGGTGCAGTTGGAAGATTGGGTTTCAGGGTTGAGTGGGGTTTGGAGTCTGGGGGTTGGTTAGGGTTTGGAAGTTGGAGGTTGGTTGGGGTTGGTTTGGGGTTGGAGGTTGCAGTTTTGGGTGTTGGAGGTTTGGGGTTGGGTGGGATACAGATTTTGAGGGTTTGTCCGGGCTTTGTGGTTTGTGGGTTGGGTGGGGTTTGGGTGAGAATTGGATGCTATGTGGGGTTTGGTGGATGGGAGGTGGGGTTTAAAAGTTGGAGGTTGGAGGCTTGAGGTTGGGTTTGGAGGTCTGAGATTGGGTGTCGGGGCCTGGAGGTTGAGGGTTGGGGATTGGAGGTTGCGGGTTGATGGCTTGGGGTTGGAGGTTGGGGATAGAAGTTGGAGGTTGGGAGTTGGGGTTTGGGTTTTGGGGGTTGGGGATTGAGTTGGGTTTGAAGACTGGAGGTTGAGTTTTGGGGTTGAGTGGGGATATGGGTTTGTGTGTAGGATAAGGGTTGGTGGCTGGGTGGGGATTGGGGACTGGGGATTGTGTGGGGCTGGAGGTTGGGTTTCGGGATTGGAGGTTGACTGCGGTTTCAGGGGTTGGAGGTTGGGTGGGGTTGGAGGTTGGGGGTTGGGTGGGGTTTGGAGGTTGGATATTGGGGTTGCTGGTTTAGTGGTTTAAAGGTTGGGAAATGGGAGTCGAGTGGGATTTGGAGGTTGGGTGTTGTGTGGCGTTGGAGGTTAAGGGTTTAGGGATTTGGGTGAGGTTTGAAGGCTGAAAGTTGGGGCTGGGTCAGGATTCAAGCATGGGGTATTGGGGTCTGGTGGTTGGGTTGGGATTGGGAATAAGGGGTGTTGGGTGTTGTTTTGTGGGGGTGTTTGGTTGAATGGGGTTTTCATAGTTGGTGGTCAGGTTTATGGTTTGGAGATTGGATGCGGTTTGGGGTTGAGGGGTTGTTGTGGTGTTTGATGGTTGGGGGTTTGGATGTTGGGTGGGGTTTCGGTTTGGGGGTTGGGTGGGGTTTGGAGTTTGGGAGTAGGGTGGGGTTTAACGTTTGGGGGTAGGGTGGGGTTTGGGGTAGGTGGTGGGTTGGGGTTCGGGGGATTTGAGGGTTGGATGGGGTTTGGGTGTTTCTGGTTTTGGGGGCTGGGTGAGATTTGGAGGTTGGTTGGAGTCATAGTTGGGGTTTGAGGCTTGGATGGGACTTTGGGAGGTGGGATTTCAGGTTTGTGTGGAGTTTGGGGGTTGGATGGAGTTAGGGGATGTGGGGTGAGGTTTGGAAATTGAGGTTTGGAGATTTGGGGGTTGGGTGGATTTGGAGAATGGGGTTCGGGTATTGGTTGGAGCATGGGGATTTGGGGATTGGTTGGGGATTGGTTGGGTGTTTGGAGTTAAGGGGTTGTTGTGTGGTGTGAGTAATGGCTTTTTTGGGTTTGGGTGTTGGTTGGCGTTTTGGGTGTTGGTTGGGGTTTGAGGTTGGATGGGGTTTGGATGGTGTTTGGATGTTTGGTGTACGGTGGGGTTTTTGTGGGTTTTGTGTTGGTGGATAAGTGCGATTTCCAGGTTGGGTGTGGGGTGGGGTTGGGGGGGGGGGGGGGGGGGGGGGGGATGCGGGGGGGGGGGGTTTGTGGGATCATGGTTGGATGGGGTTTTGGGGGGTTGGAGATTGGGTGAGGCTTAGGGTTTGGGGGGTTAGGTGTGGTTTGGCTGTTGGATGGGGCTTGGGGTCAGGTGTGGTTTGGGAGCTGGGGTTTGGGGATGTGGTGGTATTTTAGGAGTTATGGGTTTTGAAATTGGGTTTGGGTTTGGGAATTTGTTGGGGTTCAAGGGCTGGATTAGGTTTGGGGGTTGGATGGGATTTGAGGTTTGGGGGTTGGGGATTGGGTGGGGTATGGTTTTGGGGTATGCAGGTTGGGTGGGGTTTTTGGTTTGGGTGGCATCTTCTGGTTGGGGTTCGGGTGTTGTGCAGGATTTCAGGGTTGGGATTTGGGGATGGGGTGAGGTTTTTGGGGGTTACATGATTTGTGGTTTGGTTTAGGTTTGGGGTTTGGTTGGGGTTTGTGGGTTGGATGGGGTTTGAGGGTTGGAAGTGGGTTGGGGGTTTGTGTTTGGGTTGGGTTTGGGGG
The DNA here is from genome assembly GCA_016801955.1 of Conus betulinus. Classification (NCBI taxonomy): domain Eukaryota; kingdom Metazoa; phylum Mollusca; class Gastropoda; order Neogastropoda; family Conidae; genus Conus; species Conus betulinus. The sequence continues at coordinate 245,946 of JADBJO010002869.1, forward strand.
TTTGGTGAGTTTTAGAGGCTGGGTGGGGGTTAGTGGTGGGTGGGTTTGTGGGTTCGTGGTTGGATGGGATTTTTGTGGTTGGAATTCAGGTGGGGTTAGGGGCTGGGTGTGATTTTGGGGTGGGGTAAGTTTGGGGTTTCAGTATTAGGGTTTTGGTGTCTGTGGTTTGGGGTTGGATGGAGTTTGAGGTTTTGGAATTGGGTGGGGTATAAGTTTTTGGGGCTGGATGGAATTGGATTTTGGGATTGGGCGTGGGGTTTACTGGTTGGGGTTTGTGGGTTGTGTGGAGGGGCTGGGAATTGGGGTTTGGGGGAGCTGAGTGTTGGGGGGAGGGTAGGTGAAGTTTAGAGGGTGGGGATCAGTTGGAGGTTTTGCTGGCTGGGTGCAGTTCAGGAGTTCGGGTAGGGTTTGGAGTTTGGGAATTTAGATTTGGGGGAGTTTGGGGGTTCACGGTTTGAATAGGGTCTGGGGGGGTTGGGATTGGTTGAGGTTAGGTGGTTTTCAAGGTTGGTTGGTGCTTGTGGGTTTAGGGCTTTGGGGGTTGTGGTTTTGATGATGGGTAGGGTTTGGGGTTAGGGGTTGGGTGGGGTTTGGAGGCTGGGACTTGGGGATTTGGGTGTGGTTTAGACCCTGGAGGTGTGGGCTGGAGGTTGGAGTTTGGTTGCTGGGTGGGGTTGGAAAACCGGAGGTTGGAGTTGAGGGTGTGGGGATGGAGGTTTGAGGTTGTGTGGGGAATTGGAATTTGGAGATTGGGGATTTGGTGGGGCTTGGAAGGTAGAGACTGGGATTAGGATTGGGTGGGGTTTGGAGCTTGGACGGGTTTTAGAGGTTGGTGGTTGGGTGGGGTGGAGTTTGGAGGTTGGGATTTGGGGATTGAGTGGGGTTTGGAGGTTGCAGGTTGACACTGAGGGTTGGGGTTTGTTGTTTGGATAGGGATATGGGTTTGGGGGCTGAGGGTTGATGGGTGGGTGGGTATTGGGGACTGGGGGTTGGGTGAGAATTGGGGGTTAGGTGTTTGGTGGATGGAGTTGGGGCTGGAGGTTGAAGGGTTGGGGGTTGGAGGTTAGATGTTGGAAGTTGGGTTGGGGGTTGGGTCTGGGGGTTGAAGTTTGGGGGTTGGAGGTTGGGGGTCAAGGGTTTTGGGTTCAAGGTTGGGGGATAGAGGTTAGGGGTTTGAGGTGGGTGTTGGAGGGTTGGGGGTGAAGGTTTTGAGGTTTTGGGGAATTGGATGTTGGGATGCTGGGGATTAGGTTGAGTTTGGAGATTAGAGATTGTGGGGGATTTGGCGGGGTTTGGAGTTTGGAGGTTGGACAGGGTTTGAAGGTTGGGTGTTGGGAAGGGGTTTGGAGGTTAGGTGTTGGGTGTTGGGAGGGGTGTTGGGTGTTGGAAGGGGTTTGGAGATTGAGGGATGGGGATTGAGGTTTGGAGGTTGTGGATTGAGATTGGGGTTGGGGTTTGGGAGATCTTGTGGGGATATGGGTTTGGAGTGGGGGTGGGGTGAGGGTTATTGTTTGAGTAGGGATTGGGGACTGGGTTTTGGGTGATATTTGGGAGTTGGAGGTTGGATGGGGTTTAGATGTTGAAGATTGGGGTTGCTGGCTGGCTGGGGTTTAAAGTTGGGAAATGGGGGGTTGAGGGATGTTTGGAGGTTAGGGGTTGGGTGGGGCATGGACGTTGGAGATGGGGTTCTGTGGAACTTGGAGGTTGGAGATTGGGGATTGTTGGTTAGAGGTTTGGGATTGGGTAGGGGGTTGGATGTTGGGGTTGGAGGTTGGAGGCCGGGGGGATTTTGATGTTGGAAGTTTGGGGCTGGGATAGGGTTTGGGGGTGTGGTTTGGGGTTTCAGGTTTTTGGGGTGGGGGTGGGTGGGTTTGGGGGTGGGGTGAGATCTGGGGTTTTGTTGGGGTGGGGTGGGGTTTTGGTTGGGTTTTAGGTTTTGCTGGCTGGGTGCAGTTCAGGAGTTCGGGTAGGGTTTGGAGTTTGGTGGTGGGGTGGGGTTCCAGGTATTGGTGGTTGGATGGGGTATGGTGTGATTGAAGTTTTGGGGGTTGGGAGTCAAGGGTTGGGTCGGATTTGTGGCTTGGGTGTTGGATGGGTTTGGAGTTTAGGTGGGGTTGGGTTTTGGGGAGTTGAGCGAGGCTTGGGGGTTGGAAGGGTTTAGGGTTTGAGGGTGGGGACTAGGTAGTTTTTTGGGGGTTGAGGGTTGGGGGGTTGGTGGGGTTTGGGGGTTGTGGGTTGGGTGGGGATTGAGGGTTAGTAGTTTGAGGCTGGAGGGAGGGAGACTGGGGGTTGGGTGGGGCTTGGGGTTTGGAGGTTGGGTGGGGCTTGGACTTGGGTAGGAGATGGGGATTTGGTGGGTGTTGGGGGTTGAGTGGGGTTTGGGGGTTGGAAGTTGTATTGGGAATGGGGTTAGGAGGTTGGGGGGTGCAGGTTTGGGATCTGAAGTTGGGGGTTGGAGGTTGGGTGGTGGTTGGGGGTTGGAGGTTTGAGGTGAGTGGGGTTTGGAGTTGGAATTTAGGTGGAGGATGGGGTTTGGAGGTTTTGTGAGAGTTGGGGGTTGGGGGAGGGAGGCTGGAAGTTGGGTGGGGATTGAAGGTTGGGTGAAGGTTGGGGGTTTGGGGTTGGAGGTATGGTGGGGGTTGGGGATTGGGTGTTAAAGGCTGGGTGGGGATTAGGGGTTGGTGGTGTTCAGTTGGATGGGGTCTGGTGTGGTTTAAGGGTTGCACTTTGGGGGTTGTGTGGGATTTGGTGCTGAGGGTTGGGGATTGGTGGCTGGGTGGGTTGGGGCTTTGTGGGTTGGTGAGGTTTGGGGTGTTGGGACTTTTGAGAGGGGTTACGGGGGTTACAGACTTGGTGAGGTTCGAGGTTTATGGGTTGAGGGCTGGGTGGGGGTTGGGGAATGGGGTTTGTGGGGGTTGGATGTTGGGTGAAGCTTGGGACCTGAGTAGGAGTTGGGGGCTGGGTGGCGTTTGGGGGTTGGGTTGGGGATGAGGTAAGGAGGTTCGTGGGGGGGTACTGGTTTATGTAGGAGGTTGATTGGGGGTTGGAGGTTGGGTGGGGGTGGGGGGTTGGGGTGGGGGAGGGAGTTTGGGGTGGAGGTTGGGGTTTGGAGGTCGAAGTTTGGGTGGGTGTTGGAAGTTGGAGGTTGGGGTGGGGTTGGGGTTGGGTGGGGGTTGGGTGGGGGCTAGGGGGTTGGTTAAGGGTTCAGGATTGGATATTAGTGGGGATTGAGAGTTGGACTTTGTTTGAGGTTGGGTGGCTGCTGGGGTTAGGTGGGGGTTGGGTTTGGATGGGAGTTGGGTAAGGTTGTGAATTGGATGGGGTTTTGGGGGGTTGGAGTTTGGAGATTGGATGGGGCTTGGTGGTTTGAGGGTTTGGTGGGGGTTCAGGGTTGGAGGTTGGACGAGTGTTCAGGGTTGGAGGTCGGGTTGGAGATCAGGGTTGGAGGTTGGGTGGGGTTTGTAAGCTCAAGATGGAAGGTGGGGTGGTGGTTGAGGGGCTCAGTGTTGGAGATTGGGTGGAGTTTAGGGTTGGGGGGTGGGGGTGGAGGGGAATTGGTAGTTGGGGGTTGGATGTGTTTGGGGGGTTGGAGACTGGAGGTTGGATGGGGGCTTGGGTTTTGGGGTTGGAGATATGATGGGGATTGGAATGTGGGGGTGGAGGTTGGCTGGGGGCTGGGTATTGAGGGTTAGAGATCAGATGGAGGCTGGGAGTTGGGCGATGAGGGTGGAGGTTGTGTAGGTGTTGGGGGTGGCAGGTTAAGGGGTGTGTGGGTTGGGGAATTGTAGAGTTGGGTGAGGAACTGGAGGTTGGAGTGGGGCCTGGGTGGGGAGTTTTGGGTGGGGGGAGGCTGGGGGTTTGGGGGTGAAAATTGAGGGGTTGGGGGGTTAGGGTTTGGATGGTTCAGGGGTTGGAGGGTTTGGGGGATTGGGGGCTGGAGGGTTGGAGGGGGTTGGGAGTTGGAAGGTTTTGAGGGTTGGGGAATAGGGGGTTAGACGTTCGAGGGTTTGAGGGTTGGTGGCTTGGGGAGTTGAGGGGTTGGAGAGTTTGGGAGCTTTCATGTTAGAGGGTTGGGTTGAGTTAGAGGGTTGCAGGGTTTGGGGTTGGGTTGGAGGGTTGCAGGGTTTAGGTTTGGTTGGGTTGGAGGGTTTAGGGTTGGTTGGAAATTTGGGGAAGTTGGGGTTGTGTTGGATTGGAAGGTTAGGGGGTTGGGTTGGGTAGAAGGGTTTTGAGGGTTGGGTTTAGTTGGAGGGTTTGGGCTTGGGCTAGGTTGGAGGTTTGCGACTTGGGGTTGGATAGGGTTGGCCAAGGTGGGGTTCAGTAGGGTAGGGTGTGTTAGGGTGGGGTGGGTGGGTCAGGGTGGGTCTAGGTTGGTCCGTGTTCATGTCTGGTTCGGGTAAGGTTGGGTCGAGTTGTTTGTGTTAGTCAAGTTGTTTGGGTCAGGTCAGGTCGAGTTGTTTGGCTTAGTCGGGTTGTTCTGATCGGGTAGGGTTGTTTGGGTTGGGCGAGTTGTTTGGGTCGGGTTGTTTGGGTTGGGCTGTTTTGGACTGGGCTGCTGGGCTGGGCTGGGTGTGGTTGGGTTGGATTGGGTTTTTTTTTTTTTTTAAACATTTTGTCTTAGATTCATAAGGGTTCTCGTAACAGTTAAATGGTGAATACTCTCATAAAGACACGCACGTGCAAGCACCTGCACGCATGCATGCACATGCACATGTATATGCATGCATAAACACACACACACACACACACACACACACACACATGCACGCATGCATGCAAACATGCGCACACACACAGCCGCACATGCACACACACTACACACACACACACACACACACACACACACACACACACACACACACACACATGAACAACATACATCATTGTTCTACTTGCAACGAACATGCCATCCCCGATTGGAGACAAAATACTTGTATTGTCCGCATGTGCACTGCATCTGAGGGGGAAAAAATGAGAAAAGCATTCAGGATACTTGCAGTCCTCACAGGGACATAAAAGAACAGATCCAGATTAACTACTCCACTTAGTATAGATTTGTCCTGCTAGAAGAAACTTTTCTCAGCTCACAGTTTTCAAAAAAAATATGATAACAAGAAGATGATCAACAACAATAATAATAATAAGTACGATAACATCAACATGAGACTTCATTTGGCGATTTCACTCTCGCATCATCTATGTCAAAGTCTTATCAGAACATTCAATTCTGCACTGGGTGAGGGTGTCAAACAGCAACAATGATAACAACAATTATGATAACATCAATATCAGAGTTAATTTGATTCTCGCGTTATCAGATTCATAGTCTTATCCGAACAGTCAATAGTCCTACACAGGGTGAGGATGCCTTGAACCTTAGACCAGCATTGTGCTATATTTAGATCAATGATGAAGCTTACTCTATGTCCGATTAAAAGGTGTTCTTTGTATTTTGGAAATGGGCATTATATAGACATAACTCACGTGCAATGACAGCGGAAGTAGAAAGGAAGGGGATGAAGGGGTGCAGGTGGAAGGGAGGTAAGGCGGAGGGAAAGGTGTTTACAGCACATTATCACCTTCACTCAAGACATCTTTAAAAAAAAAAAAAAAAAAAAAATTTAAAAAGGGGCGTGCAAAAGCGGGCAAGGTTTCATTCCAAACACGTGACGACCTCATGTCGGACGCATGTTCATGCGACACGAGACATGCATATTCACTGACAGGCAAAGCAAACGGAAGAGAGTTCCCCCCCACTCCCCTCTCCCCACTTATCTACTGGAACTTAACACTAGTTTGCAAACATCTTATTGTTTCATATGATTATCATTAATAATACACAACTGAGTTTAAAGAAGCAAAACAAATCAAAACAGATCAAACAGGTCCTCAAGGATTGACAAGAAGATTAATTTGTTACATGCAAGCCAGCCTCAAAACAACGTCATAGCCAAGAGCTGCCCGAGTCTTCTCACATCCTCTGACAATATCTCACTGTGCCCATGCCGCTCGCAAAGCTGAATTATTTTTGTATCCTATTTTTTAATCCAAATTCATTATCAGAAAAGTTCCAGAGGACCTGGCAAACAGCCCGTGGCCTGTCCTTAACCTTTAACCCGGACCACCTTGCGTGTCATCACAAAAACCCTGCTGACATAGGCGCCCCTCATAACGTCTCTCTCGATGCAGCTGACTATATTTTCCTCCAACTGAACTTACCATCTTCCTGTTGATAAACTACTCATGTTTCTGTTATTTTCTCATTTCACTCTATGAAGTTCTCTACACAAAAGCAGCATGCTTTTCATGATGTTGGTGGGCCAAAGTATGCGATTCATTTGTAGGAAACTTGAAAGTCCGTGACTTTTCAAGAACTTTTTTAAGTGGTTTATATTTTTAACGATGGTACCGAAACGAAAAATCGGCAAATCGGGGGTAATCCGTGTCAGAGAAGTCGCGGTCGTGGGATGGACAAAAATGCCGGTAAAGGCCCCTAACGCAAAGCAATTTTGCCCGACAGAACGTTTAGTTTTTTAACTTACGTTGTTCAGAGAGAAAGAAAGAGAAGAAAAAGAAAATGCCCCAAACATGGACCGGGAAACGACAGCGCCCTGTTTAAAGCATGTCAATTAACACAGTATCGCTGAATTGAGCTAAAAGCGCGTGACAGAGTGGAAATTAAGGGGGGAAAAAACAGTGTGTGTATGTACGTGGCGATGAAGCCAGTGTTTGTATAAGTGAGAACGTTTAATTACCAGTGACGTCGTCAAGTCCCCCTAAAAAAATGTCGAAAATAAAACTCTCCTAAGCAACATTACTGCAGTAACCGCACCGTGTATAGTCCTGCGAGAAGTTTACCTACAGACCTTTTACCATATACGTGATGTACTTAAATCACCACCAGCCGCAATGGCCTAATGATAAAGCACGGATTATTTCGTGTTCCTTTCATGATAAGGGGCAAAGTTACTGATTTCGTGCAGGTAGTCAGAATAATTCAAGTTTGGTCTTCTTTCTTTGACCTTTTGCAATTATCCAATGAGAAGTTACGACAGTGACTCACCGCTTCACCAGGGGCTACCCTTCCTTTCCCGATCGGGTCGCCGAACGGTTCCTTGTGGTTTAAGTTTTGCTTAAGAAAGATAAATTGGAACGTGTCGAGAAGTGGGCTAACAGTAAAGAATACTGTAGTGTAAACTGTGCATGAAGTTTAAGTGTTTAGGGTGATGTCACTCCCCCGATTTGTACACATGTGTCAACGCATTTCCCCCCCCCCCACCCCCCCCCCCCAGCCCCATTTAAACCCTGAACCACCCCCCGTAATCCACCCCCCCCCCCGCACATCCCCCCCCCCCCCCCACCCCCCCCCCCCCCACTTTCATGCCCCCACACCCCCAGCCCCAACCAGAAACCCCCCCCCCCCCCCCCTCCCCGTAGTGACAAAGCCCGGTTAGAGAATAACAGATCTGTTCAATGTATAACCACCCTTCGTGGCCACGCGGAAACCCCCCCTCCCCGCCGCGCCCCCACCCAAACGTGATCGATCCGACCCCCCCCCAAACTGTGCAATTCCCCACCACCCCCCCACCACCCTTCAACCCCTCAAACATTCCAGTTCAGACACCCTGCCTCCCTCCCCCTTTTTCTCAAACCCCCCCCCCCAAGAATACAGGACACATCATCAATACCCCTTTCACCCATGTATCACCCTGTTACCCCCCTGATGATACCCCCACAACCCCATTGATAGAAAATCAAGTCCTAACCCCCCCCCCCCAGTTCACACCCCCCCCCCCCCCCCCAACCCCCAACCCCCCCCCCCCCCCCCCCCCCCCCCACCCCCCCCCCACCCCCACCCCCCCCCACCCCCCCCCCCCCCCCCCACCCCCCCCCAAAGTACCACCCCCCCCACCCCCCCCCCCCCCCCCCCCCCCCCCCCCACACCCCCCCCCCCCTTTTGAATTCTAGTTTTGACTTAACGAAAGCCACCGATGTTATTTCCAGCTACATTTCTTTCTGTGAACACATGATTGTACCTACTAAAACTATCAAAATATTTCCCAACAACAAACCTTGGGTTACAAATCTCTGAAAATAACTCTAAATGAGAAAAAAAAAAAGAGCTTTTCAATCAGGCAAATAAAAAGCGATCGTAAGGTTGTACAAAAGAAACTGCAAACGGAGATTGAAGAATCAAAGAGAGCTTACAAGAGAAAAGTTTGAAAACATGTTCCAGAATGGAAATATGCGAGATGCATGGAAAGGAATAAAGGTTTTATCAGGTTCAGGAAAATGTTCAAACCAAAATATTAGTAAAAAAAAAAAAAAAACAGCAAAAGAACAGAAGCAATTTTGCAGAAAAGCTGAACGATTTTTACTGTAGATTTGATGATAAAGATTTTAGTAAAGAATTAAAGGAAGTGAAGGAAGAACCCAAAGCAATGTTAAAAACGATGTTGATGGAAGTGATTCTGTTGTGATTGAGGAAAATGATGTTCAGTTTTTTTTTCAAACGTTTTTAAATGTGAGAAAGGCAATGGGCCCTGATAATATCTGTGGAAAATTGTTGAAGGTGTGTGCTTCTCAGCTCTCCTATGTTTACAGTCGTTGTGTTTACCTGGTCACTTAGAGAATGTATAATTCCTGTTTTATGGAAAAAAAATGCCACTGTATGTCCTGTTCCCAAAAAACGCAACCCCAAGCTGTTTAAATGATTACCGACCAGTTGCCCTCACATCTGTTGCAATGAAATGTCTTGAAAGAATTGTCCTCGGTATGTTTTAAAAAGATACTACACAGTACCAAGACCCGTTTTCAGTTCGCATACCCAACAGAACAGATCAACAGATGATGCCACACTCACACTTCTCCATCATGCTTTTTTCACACCTCGAAAAAAAACCTGCCTCCTTTGTACGCATTCTCTTTATTGATTTCTCATCAGCATTCAACACCATACAACCACATCTGATGGCAAAGAAACTCATTAACATAATGTGTGGGTAACAAGCTCATTCTTTGGATAATTGATTTTCTTACACAGAGGACACAGTCTGTTCGATATCAAAGTGTTGTTTCGTCTTCCAGGAGTCATTTCAAACTGGCGCACCCCAGGGTACTGTTTTATCACCAGTGCTTTTTACTCTGTACACAAATGATTGTTCAGGAAGTGATTCAACTTTGTACATTAAATATTCAGATGACTCAGCACTTGTGGATCTTTCCAAACTCTGATTGTTACTTCAAGGAGGTTCAAAGATTTGTTGACTGGTGCGATCATAACTATCTTGATCTGAATGTAACAAAAACGAAAGAAAGAAATGTTGATTGATTTTAGAAAGAATCCAAAAGCTGTACCACCACTTTTTATCAAAGGTGCTGAAGTAGAACGTGTTGAATCATACAAATATTTAGGAACTTTTATAGATAATAAGCTGAATTTTAAATCCCATGTTGAGTATGTCCACAAAAAATGTCAAACCAGATTATATTGTCTTCGCAAGCTGCGATCATTTCATGTGAATACTGACATTCTTCGGACATTTTATTCATGCTTCTTGGAATCTGTTCTAACTTTCTCATTTATGTGTTGGTATGGTGGGGTTGACTGTGACTGTGAAGAGCAGAAAATGTGCTTGAGAAAGTGGTGAACGTGGGAGGAAAAATCGTTGGTGAGAGACAAAAAAAAAGTCTGAGTGAGCTATACAGGTGCCGTGTTTGTTGTAAAGCGAAGAAGATTACGTGTGACCAGACCCACGTTCTTGCAAATCAGTATGACCTTCTTCAGTCAGGACGAAGATATCGATCGGTTAAATGCAGAAGTGTCCGATTTTAAACAAAGTTTTATTCCCCTGTCCATTGATTTCATGAAACCGAGAAGATGTTTAAATAATAAAGTTTACTGACTTGACTTGTTATTCTGGTGTACGCTTTTCTCTACAGATTTATTTTGCGTAACCAATTGACTAAGGTAAGGTAACTCTATCTGCAATGGTAAGACAGGCGTATTTGATTTTTTTTTTTTCCCCTGGAAAACGGGTCTATTTTCTGTCACCCCCCCCACCCCTTTGGCTCGCTCCACAGATGTTAAGGTTTCAAAAAAAAATTGCACCATCCCTACCTATGCGAGTTGTAACGTTGGAAATAATGCCGCTGCCGGTAATAATCTAGCAGTCTACGGATAAACAGGCTTGTTAAAACGGAAGTCCACGGCCGCATTGAGGAAAAACAATGAACACAAACCTGACCCAGGCAAACTGTGTTTCTCAGATTTTTGTTCTCTTTCCCAACATGGTTGTTGATGTCCACTTTACAGTGATGTGTGTACCATTGTCTGTTTCCCACAGTTTTGTGTTTGTTATGGCTCAGACATTCTTTTAATATCTTGTGTGAGGAGAATAATGGTCACGATTTCCAGGTGGGAAAATGAAAATAAACAACACCGTGAACTGGTCTTTAGGCCGTCTGGTTCAATACTAGTCAGATGTTTGTCTACGGACAATTAGGATAGCATTCAATGTTTATAAAACCCGAAGTGCTGTTTCAAGTGTAGATGGTGTCTCACGACCCTTTTCTTCACAAATTTCAGCGCAGATTTCTGGTCAGCAGCTGCATACAGAGATTTCTAAGGATCAGTGTAGAAACGGAAACGCTTTAAGGTTTCCCCCTCAATGAATTACTGGTCCGTACGTGTATCACACTGTCGTCGTATAAGCTCATCTCTGACACACCTTTCATCTTCAAGCCATGATCTGCGTTTATCATTTGGTTTAATTTGACTTAACAGTGCTTGCTGCTTTGGCTCCAGCTGCATTATGCGCCCCTCCCCCTCCTCCATTTCGCCATTGCCTAGCCCTCACGTGTTTAAGTATGTCCTCACACGATTTTTAGTTTGAATTGTTCTCCCTACCTCCCTCTCCTCTCTCTAGGTAACACACACACCACACGACGCGGCCGTAGCGCCCGCCACGCACGCACACGCCAGCATGTACTCCCTCCCCTCCGCGGCGCGCGACCTCTATACACAAAAACCCCTCCCCTCCGGCGCGCGTCACCACTCGCACACCACACTACACCCACGGCGCGCGCGCGCGCGAGCAAGCCGCACAGAAAACGCCCACAAAAAAGAAGAGAAACGCATGTACTCCCACCACGGAGCGCGCGCGCGCGCCCTACCCAATAGCACCCCAAAACACACAAACGCGCCGCGTGCACACACCCACCCACCCCCTAAAAGAACGAAGGAGCCCCAGAAAAAGACCCGCCCCCCCCCCCCCCCCCCCCCCCCCCCCACCCCCCCCCCAAAAACTAGAGAATAGCATTCACCCACCACACACAACCCCACCCCCACCCGACCCGACCGCCCCCCCCCCCCCCCCCCCCCCCCCCCCCCCCCCCCCCCCCCCACGGATACCCCCCCCCCCCCCCCCCCCCCCCCCCCCCCCCACCCAACACACACACGCGCGGTTACAAAGAAAACAAAAGAGTTAAAAAAAAAAAAAAAAAAAATGTGTTTGAAAAGAGGAGGGCACGGAGGGGCTAGGGCAATATAAAAAAAGAAAAGCTCAACTTCTGAATCATAGCCTGGCTTTCAACTTTGCTCGAATCGCCCCTGCAGAAAATCTGGCATACACACAAGTTGTCCCCCCCTCCATCAGCTACGGCAGGACACCAAACTACCACAAGGGAGGGGGTTGTCCGCCCTTGTGAGGACAAAACCACACAACACAACACACGCACACACACCACACACACACACCACACACACACACCACAACACACAACACACACAGCACGCACGCACGCACGCAACGCCACGCACCGCACGCAAACGCACAAGCACAACGGACACCCACCACGGCCAGTGGTATCAGACACACAAGGTGTCTATCCTGCAGAAAATTCTAACATACAATCAAGTAGCAATCATCCTAGCAGACCAATGTCCTCACCACAGCGTCAGCATGTCAGATATCGAACGGGCGAGAGGCGGGGGTGACAAGAGCAGGGCCCAGGCCACCCCAAACAACCCGCACACACCAAGGAATTGAGCACAACGACGCAAACACACGAACCCGGACACAAAAGGGGAATGAGCAGTGTTCTACTCCAACTAACAATAACCTCTTCGATACACCCGTCCCGCCACGCCCCCTGCAAAGTGGAAAATTCTACCGCTGAAATTACTGTGGCTGGGTTGCCCAACCCACCACCCTGACAATTCCAAGTGCAACTGACTTACGACTGTGAAATACCCTTCCTATTGCCCTCTACCTCTTCAATCCTCTTGGACTATCTACCCCCCCCCCCCCCACCCCAACTCCCCACCCCCCCCCACCCACCACCCCCCCCCCCCCCCCCCCCCCCTTCCCCCCCCCCCCCCCCCCCCCACCCCCCCCCCACCCCCCCCCCCCCCCCCCCCTCCCTAGGGAAAAAAAAATGCAAGCGTTCAAATAACAAAAATAAATAAATAAATAAAGCGAAAAGTTTCTTACCCTTCGTGGCTGTTAGCGATTTAAAAAAAAGAAAAGAAAAAAAGAAAAAAAAGAGCAAAATAAAAAAAGAAAGAAAAAAGCGCAGAAAAGTGAAAAGAGGCTTTATAAAAAAAAAAAAGAAAAAAAAAAGAGAAAAAAAAGAAAAGGGGCTTTAACCACCATTACGGACTACTGAAATGTATGCTTCCTGCATGATAACATGCAATGGTTGCACATGGTTATGTACGTAGAAGTTGTGTGTGTGTGTGTGTGGTGTGGTGTGTGTTGTGGTTGTGTGTGTGTGTGTGTGTTGTGTGTGCGCGAGTAAAAATGCGTGTGTGTGTGTATGTGTGTGTTGTGTCTGTGTGTGTGCATGCGTGCGTGCGCGCGCACAAAAAAGATATGCTACAGACAGACAGACAGGAGAGAATTTATTTTACACACACACACACACACACACAACACACACACACACGTTAGAAGGTAGTTATATGTATGCTACTGGAGTTGAGACAACGAAAGCTGACCGACCCAAGTTGTGTAAAAAACATCACACTTAAAAAAAGAGGAAGACATACACGTTGTACTGATATTTACGGGGAGCGAGTTCCACAGAAACGATAAAAGGTCTGTGGCGAAAGAAAAAAAAAAACAAAAAAAACAAACAAAAAAACAAAAAACAAACCTGTTGCAAACTCATCGGTGAACAATAACCGCCTGTTTGACCCAAAATTCTTCAGAACTGATTTTGTGACCGGTTTAGACAAATATGGTCGGGGGCTTCCTTTTTCTATTTGTGTTTTTTGTTTGTGTTGTTTTCGACACGTACATTAATTATACATTATTATGCCTTTCATAACGCAGCGATGCTCAGACCGTGATAGGATTTGCAGTTATTTTAGTTCTGGTCTGTTATCAAGTGTGCGGATCTGGTTTTTTGTTGTTTTTTGTTTGAAAGAATTAATTATTAAAACGAGTTTTGATCAAACCTCACCCACCCCTCGGTCTCTCTCTCTCTCTCTCTCTCTCTCTCTCTCTCTCTCTCTCTCTCTCTCCGGGCTCTCTCAAATTCCGCAAAGCACCTCCTTGCCCTTCCCGCTTCAAGAAGATCAACACACACACACACACACACACACACACACACACACAACACACGCACGCACGCACAGAGAGAGAGAGAGACGGAGAGAGAGAGAGAGAGAGAGGAGCAGAGGAGACGGAGAGAGAGGGAGAGGAGAGAGGAGAATGAGGGGGAGAGAGAGAGAGAAGCGGAGAGAGAGAGACGGAAGGACGACGGAGAAACGGGGAAAAAAAAAAAGGAAGGTTATTCAATAAAGGCACAGGAGAAGAGAGAGAGACGAGAGCGCGAGTAGAGAGAGGGAAGAGGGAGGAGAGGAGAGAGAGGAGAGAGAGGGAAGCGGAACGGGAAAACGGAAGTTTATTCAATAAAAGGCCACAGGCCCATTTAAAAGTGAAGCAAGCAAAGTCAGAACCAAATACCAAAATACCGACATGTTTGATAATTTTTCCGTAGATCGGTTAAGTTGTCATACAGCTGAATAAGGTATTTCAGGTTCTGTTAACAAATTTGCGCGTCTTTGGAAAACTTTATACAGATACAAGCTCAGGTTCTTCATGAATGTGTTCATTCTGATCAGGCATAAGCAGAGATACACGAAAGAGACATGGATGTGCATAAAACTTACGAGGGATATACTCTTTTCTCTCTGGTCATCGAAAGCAGGACAGCAAAGTAAATAGGTAACTTATCTTCTTTTGCACTTTGAAACATTGGACATGTCAAATCGTTTACTGTATGGTTTTCATATCGATTGCGATGTATGAGAGAGAGAGAGAGAGAGAGAGAGGAGAGAGAGAGAGAGAGAGACAGACAGACAGACAAACAGACAGACAGACAGACAGAGACAGACAGACAGAAGACAGACTGTTACCAATGAAAGGATATTTACTCACCCCATCATCATCCGCATCTGTCACTGGTAACGTTCCTCCCGTACATGAGTATGTTGGCGCACCGCACTCGTAGATTCTGCAAAAAAACAAGGACAATGGCGTTTATGAGTCCCGGGGGGGGGGGGGGGGGGGGGGGGGGGGGGGGGGGGGGGGGGGGGAGGAATCTGAGCGTGTGTGCGAGTGTCTGGGTGTGTGGGTGAGTGTGTGAGTTGTGAGCGTGTGCGAGGTTTATGTGCAATGTATTGTAAAAACCCAATCGAATCCAATGTTTTATACAGAGTGCTTAAACCACCACCGTGGGCACCGTGGAGATTCTCATCAACATGGTAAGAGTGGATAAACAAGGGACATGAACAACACCACCCCCCCCACCCCCCCCCCCCCCCGGCCGTCCTCCACTCCCCCTATACGATACGACTGTGTTAGAAAATAAACACCCAAAGATTCTTGACCCTCCATACGACAGGGCAGGGTAAGAAGGGACCTTTAAAGTTCTTCCATCTTCATATGGTTGAAGTGGATAAGAACAGGACTATGAAGATCCCCCATCCCCACCCTGGCCGCCGCCTTCGCACGGTAGGACTAGGTAAAAAGGGACCATTCGTACAGTAGCACTGGGACACAAAAAGGGCATGAAGATTTTTCCACGCTTTATACAGCAGGGACTGGGTAAGAAACGGACATCTAAGATTTTTCGTGGACTGGGGAAGAAAGGGACGGTGAAGACTTTGCCATTACAAAGTAAAACTGGACATGAGAGGGGACGATGAAGAATCTTAACGTCATGCATGTCAAGGCCAGCCGAGACGAGGACCTTTGAAAATTCCCCACCCTGCACATGGTAGGTCTGGTACGAAAGAGACAACTAAGATTTTTCACCATGATATGGTAAGACTAGGTTAGAAAAGGGACTATCAAAGTCCTTTGTCCCTTATATGGTAGAAACTGGGCAAGAAAAGGGACCATGAACATTCCTCACCCTTTATGTGGTACGACTTGGGCAAGAAAAGGACAAAGATTCTTCACCGTTTGTATGGTAAGACTGGGTAAGGAAAAAAGAGACAATGAAGATTCTTTATCCGGTATATAGTAGGACTGGGGTACTTAAAAAACAAACAAACAAAAAAAACCGGACCATGAAGAGTCTTCAACCTTTAAAACGGTAAAAGTGGGTAGGGCAGAGACAACGAAGATTCTTTGCCTTTAAATAATAATAAGACTAGATTAAAAACAAACAAAAAACATTCTTGAAGCTTCTCGCGCCCTAACGGTACGATGGGTAAGGCATGGACACGGGGCTCCCCATAGGAAAACTAGAGCCACACAGTGAGTTTAATTCAGTTTATGGACCACTACATCTCCACCCCACCTCCCACCACCTTTGTGCTGAGATATTACCCAACATGGTGAGGGAAAATCGACACTCGAATACTAGGTATCTGGTTCACTAGCGATTCGAAATAAAATGTTGTGGGATATGAAATTATGCAGAAAAGCTTGCTGACATCAAACTTGTTTAAGATACGGGTTAAAACGCCAGAGTACCCCCCTCAGCAGAATCGCTATACTGAAATCTGTAATCCCTTTCAAAGCTAATCCTTTTGCAAAAACCTCCAATTCATTTTTTTTTTTCTAAATCATACCAACGCATTTGTTATACATTTGTGTGGAATAAGGAAAGACACAATCAGTCGAAAAACTGCTCATAAAAGTGGTAAAAAAAAAAAAAAGGCGGTTATCGGTGTTCCAAAAGTTAAAAACTTTTGTCACACCTCTGAAAGTGTCTTCGATCCGTAGAAGTGAAAGATCAAAGCATAAATGAAAAATGTTCAACTCAGTAACTTCCTTCAATAGACTTTGATCAGTTAACATGGTCCAGAGATTCGTTTCGAATTTACAATGTATAACCGATTCTGGACAGACGTTTTTTGAAGCTTACAAACATTCTATTACAAACGTATGCCCAAAAATTCTGCTGAACTTCGAGCTGAACCAATATGTGCCACAATAAACGTATTCAAGTTCGGAAATAATACATTATCTCCAAAAATATCAAAACAAATATGTTTACTATTTAACAATTTTTATGACTATGGGCAGTTTCTTTCAAGCAGAATTTTCAAAGAAAACTATGATGTCAATATTGATTTGCTCGCTTTCGCCGGGTATAAGTAGGCAGTACTCGATTATGTAAAGACATCCAGAATAAATATCGACAACAACAAATGCATCTGTTCTCCTCTCTGCTATAGGAAATTGTTTGCCACTTATAAGGGTTCGAAGATGTACTGTGATATATGATTGATGATAACTTTTGAGCGCCATGCTGCGATGAATGGGAAATTGCAACGGTCTCAAACCCGTGACCGTGAGTCATGTTTCCTGCATGCTCATAGAATAATGAATAGGCCCTATAAAGCTCAAGTGGCTTCCACTCAGAATATTATACAGATGTTTAGGAAAAAATATATGATTTTAAAAGATTGACCATACGTTTCGGAGGTGTACCTGTGCTCAGCGTTTCTGGGACACTTTTACTGAGTTAATAACAGTGAAATGTACCAATGTCCAGAATGTACGTCTAACAGAATCACTTGTTCTTTTAGGGTTTGATGCAACAATCGCCATTGATTTTATATTTCTACTTCATTAATCTTTTGGCAGAGCAATATATGTACACATGTAAACTGACGGGCAGCCTCCCACATAACAGCAGGTTTTCTGAAAATATCACAATTTCAATACAAGTATGAAAAATGTAAAGCATATATAACATGAACTATGAAGACTTCCACACTAAAAGACTGACATATGAATCACTAGTCTCCTCTACTTAGTGTTTTAATCAATGTCCTTTTAACCAGGTTTTAACTGCAGGTTTTTGTGTTGTTGTGTTTGTTTGTTTGTTTGTTTCCCTTTTCATGACACATGATACTGTCTGTATGTTGCCGAGGCTTTTTTTTTAAAATCAATGTAACCCATTACTAGAACTGTCAAGGCAACTCGTCACTATAAATGTTGGAAAACAATTCACAATGTCTGCATTCTCTCAGCGCTTTAACGTCCAACCCTTTCTGTCTGCCAGCATTTTTGTGTGCCTGCCTTTCCCTTTTGTATATATGAGTATCTACCTGTGTCTGTCCTTCCCTTTTGTATATGTAAGTATCTATCTGTCTGTCTGCCTATGCTGCATACTACCCGCACTTGCAACATACTTTGATATGACTGTAAAATGCATGCTTTGTTGAAGGATCTTTCATTGTATATCACACTGTGCCCATGTCAACATTTTGCCAACAGCTTGATGGGGGGGGTGGGGGGGGGGTTGGGGGGGGGGGGGGGGGGGGCGAGGAGAGAGACAGACATTGCCACCACGTAAAACTACAGATGCATGTATAAGCCATGTTTGGTCAACATTTTGCCAACAGCTTGATGAGGGGGGTGTTGGGGTGAGCGGGGGAGAGAGAGAGAGAGAGAGAGAGAGAGAGGGGGGATGGGGAGCGAGGGAGCTGGTGAGTGTTCGTAGTGGGGGAGGTTGGGTGGAGAGGAGGTGGGTTTTTTTTCCCTTTTTTTTTCACGGTGTAAAACTGGTAAAATATCACAAGGTGACATTTTAAAAGGTTAATAAGAATGTTTTAAAAAAAAAAACAACTGAATAACACATACTCCATGGATGTTCCTCAACTTTCTATGGAAAGACTGAGTAACATGTGAACTACGGATGTTCCTCACGTTTATGTGATAAGACGAAGTGACACATCGACCCCGGATGTTCTTCAACTTAATATAAGACTAACACATGAACAATGGATCCTTCTCTATTGCAACACATGGACCATGTATTTTCGTCAACTTTATATGGTAAGACTGCACATGGATCATGCATGTTCCTCGTCTTTATATGGTTAGACTAAATACATCGACTATGGATATATCTCAAGTTCATATGGTAAGACTAGGTAATACATGGACTATGGTAAGGTAAGGTAATGTTGCTTATAGCCCAGCCGACCGCAAAGGGCCACAACAGGGCTGTCACCACGTTAAAATCAACTCACAAGTCATCTTTAAAAAAAAAAAAAAAAATTACACATCTCTTTAAACGACATCTAGAAACGCACCTGAAACTTCGTTAAAATCTTTCTTCCGTAAAATCTTAAATCAGATGAAAAATGTTAATCTCTCCCCAAACCCCAAAGATCACGTCAGGCGGGACATCTCTGAACAGGGTTTTCATGGACTCTGCTGCACAATGTTTGTGTCTCACATCGTGCAAGTCCCAACACTCTAAAAGAATATGTTTCATTGTGAGTGGCACATGGAATGCACCACGGAGCTTCTCCACTCTTTAAAAGGTATGAATGGGTAAAATACGAATGGCCGGTGTGCAGCCGGCACAGAACTGTTTCTTCTTTACGACACGAGAGAAAATCTGTAAGGTTTGGACTGTGGATCTTCAACACCATATCGTAAGGTTGAATAATTGATGGACCCCCGCATGTTCCTCACCTGTATATGGTAAAACTGAGTAACACGTGGACCACGGATATTGTTCTTCACCTGTATATGGTAATACTGAGTAACACGTGGACCACGGATATTACTCAATTTTGTATGTAGTTGCAAAGTTCGGAGACTGCAAGCGGAAATCTAAACAAATTTGAAAAATAATTGATAAAGCTCGCTCAAAAAACCTAGACAAACGTATCACAAGACACAAAACACGACGCGTTTCGACCTCTTAGGTCTTCTTCAGGCAAGATACACAACACTCAGGACAACGAAAATGAACGAGGAATCACTTGTCTTCATCCAATTTGGCGCAAGATCGGCGCTAAATCAACGACAGACAGATAAACAGACAGGCAGATGGAACAGATAGCTCTGTTCGTCAATCTGTCTGTCTGTCTGTCCGTCTGTGTGTGTATGTGTCTGTCTCTGTATGTGTCTGTCTGTGTCCGTCTCTCTGTCTGTCTGTCACTCTCTGTATCTGTCCGATTGCACACACACACACACACACACACACACACACACACACACACACACACACACACACACACGTGCGTGCGCGCGCGCACCGTCCAGCACTTGACCTGACTCGCTCACTCACTTGTATGACATCGGGGTGGAGCTTGAGATGGTGTCCTCGACCGCAAAGTGGACCTCGCCGCTGGCACAGGAGCAGTAAGAGTAGTGGAGTACATATCTGCCCTTGCGGTCCGAGTACACCTCCGTTTTACTAATATCGTTCGTGCTGCACGGCCCGATCGGCTTCTGAAGCACACACCCACACCAGACCTGACGGGCCTTCGCACAACTTGTCACCGAGTGACACGCACCTCAGACCTACCTGGTCCGTGAGAACCACAGAACACATTCACAGCAAAGTCATATTACCGCCCCCTCCCCCCCCCCCCCCCCCCCCCCCCATCCCGGAAGAACTCTGGAAACACGCATGCCGAAGTGACATATATGCACCAGGGGAACTGTAGAACAAACCGGCATGATAAAGCTACGAGTACCAGGAAAAGGTTAGAACATTACCAACTGCACTGAAGTTACACACACACACACACACACACACACACACACACGCACACACACACACACACACCACACATACAACAACCACACACACACACGCGCGCGCGCGCGCGCGGAGAACTTTAGCGCGCACACACACACACACACACACACACCACACACACACACATTAAAGCTGCATATATCAAGGAAAATTCGAACACATCCACATTAACCTTACAGATAACGTAACAGGATACCTCAAAAACGCATCCGCATCAAAGCTACGGACAACAGGAGTCAACTACCACAAACAACATAGCCTATCCTAGGAAAACTAAAAGAACAGGCTTATAGGAGGCCGCATGATCTCGGAGGTCTTAAGAATGCATCAGAAGCAAAGATACCCATCCCACAGGAACTGTAGAATACAGCCATAGCAAGCTTTCATCCTTAGTAACCTTTAGAACACACTTATAACAAAGTTACATATCCATGTGTGTCCCATGGGAACCGCTGAAGACACTCACAGCAACGGTTATGTATGCCCGGAAGACATCAAAACACTCTCATAAATTTTTATATTCAGCAAAACTCTAGAACATACCCGCAACAAAATTCAAAATCACTGGAAAAAAATGTAAAAAACACGCCCAATGGAAAAACTAAATACCCCCCATAACAGGACTGCAGAACATACCCACGTGACAGTCGCAACCACCGGGAAAACTCTAGGACACGTTCGCAGCAAAAGATCACATACCCCAGAAACAAAATCAGAAAAAAAGGCAGAGCTAGGTAAGACATGGCAGAGGAAGTGTAGAAAACAGGCAGAGTTCTGCTCACATCCCAGGGAGAACTGCAGACCAGATCCACCGCAAAGGTGCATATCCTAGAAGAAGTTTTTTAATCACAGTTTACAGCACACGTTATGTATCTCCGGGCAACTTTCGAAAGAAAAAGATGCACCCGAAGGTGCAGGGTGGCGGGACCCAGAGAAGTACTGTCCTCAAGTGCCGAACAAAGCTGCAGCTGGGAGCAGTCCTGCACCCCCCTTGGAAGCCAGCGCTGTGTTCACATTGGTCGCGGGCACGCACGGGGCATTCCATGAAGACGTCACGGGACAGTATTGCTCCCTGGCTGGTGCCATTGTGTAATGGCCACTGTACCACTGTGCGCGACGCGAAAGAACCTCCACGGGAGCATTCCATGGGTGTGTCACAGCCCCTATTTCATGACTGCAGAGCCACCGGCGAAAAACGCCACCGCCAAGCAACTGCCGCATGCATCCCGCAGCCTCACTCGTTGCTGTTCCTCCGACAGGTGAAGACAGTACAACTTTGTCTTTCTCTCTCTCTCTCTCTCTCTCTCTCTCTCTCTCTCTGAAAGAGAATCCCGGGTTACAGTCTTCCCTGCTGTCAGCAGGACTTTCCCTGTGGTCTGTGGGTTTCCCCTCGCCGTCACTGGGCCTTTCCCCACAGTCACAGCACACGTAGGTACCTCAGGGGAAACTTTTGAACCACATCATTAAAGATACACTTCCGAGGAGATCACGTTAGCGGAGCACACCAACAGAACAGGGATA
>JADBJO010002869.1:272500-279354 GCA_016801955.1 Conus betulinus
ACGGTATATTCTCTGTTACATATGTTGCTCTATTGGTGTTTTACAACACTAAATTCTCTGTTCCGTACGTGACGTTCTATTCTGCAGGTATACGGTAAATTATCTGTTCCATATATGACATTCTGCTGGTATATATGACACTATGTTCTTTATTCTATATATCAATATCATATGGTATATATAACAACAAATTCTCTATTCCGTATATTTTACATTGTTTTAAAGGTATCTATAATAGTATATTCTCTACTACATGTCTATTCCACATGTCACATTATTCTATGGGTATACACACCATCCAGTTCCAGTTGCATGTTCAACATTTCACAGCTAAATACAACAGTCATGTATCTATTTGTAAGTTGCTTTATTCTACAGGAATATAAAGCAGTATATTCTCTCGTCCTTTTGTGACTGACTTCTACAGAGATATACGCTTGAATATTCTCTACTGTCGCTTTTTTTTCTACAGACAGGTACAACAGTTAACATGTGTTAATTTTACAAGTATTCAACAATATTCTCTATGGTGATGCGATTCTACGGCTATACACAACAGTGATTTTTATCAAATCCATGTTACTTTACCACGAGTATATACAATAACTGTGCATAACTTTATTTTTCAAGTAATTTGTATTTCTTGGACGGCTTTATTTAGGATTGTTTTTTTTATTATATAGGTGTTTACAATGGTTGCTACACGTTCCTTATTTTACAGGTGCGCGCGCGCGTGGCGCGCACACACACACACACACACACACACACACACCAGAGCATTGTTTGTTTTAAATGTCTATTCTTTTGGAATTTACAACTATGTATTTACTATTCATGTGTTATTTTATTCTACAGGCATATACAACAGAATTCTTTCAATCCCGTATATTACACTGTTCTACGCGTATAGGCAACAGCATAATCTGTTCCATACAAGTAGACTATGTACATTTACATACACATGCAACATTCGCCATCCCTTAATTGACTTTATATAAAACGGTGAACACATCATTATATCTTTTATACCAGAAAATGTGCATGTCTGTACAGTTGTGTTATACCGTGATTTTTTACGACTTAAGTTTCAATGTGATGCCGATGGAGAGACGTAGTTATAACGTAAACAACTTCATATTTGAGTACAGGGAAACCGTTTTGTAAAGCCTTGAAAGCGGCCCAACACACACTTCTTAAAAAAGCAAAGAAAGAAGAAAGAAAAAAACAAACAAGAACTGGCTCATAACAGCCATTGAAAAAAAAAAATACATGCCCACATACCCTTTCTTCTGTTTCTTGCCGAGATGGTGATAGAACAGACTATACACAAAAACACACACCAAGTCTCCACCGTCTCTCTCAAAGTCGTCGTTATCACTTTCTTCTTTTTTTTAACTATCAGCTTTCCTTGTCATTGCTGTTGCAACGAAACACCACCAGGATGAGCCACACACACACACACACACACCACACACACACACACACACACACACACCAATGCACCACCCATGGGAGCGAAACAACACGACGTACAAGGACACCACCTAGCAGCGAACTCCAATGCAAAGGACAACGGACAAAGTGCAATTCTCACCTGGTGTCGGACAGTCGCTCTGTCGTCTCCGAGCGTTCTGCTCACAATGCTGGTGCTCCGTGGCACGTGACTAGACCGTGCAACACGTTTAGGATGATGGTGCATGCTGGGAAGAAGGCGCGCGAGTGTGCGAGTGTGGTGGGTGGTGTGTGTGTGTCGTTGTGGGTGGGGGGGTAGGGGTGTGGTGTGCGTGAACCCAATTACTACCCTTTTCTCTCTTTCAGTCGGAAAAAAAAAAGAAAAAAAAAAAGACACACACACACACCCTCCCCCAACAGAAAGCAGCGAATGTCACTGTGGATCCGTACGTCGCACATGTCGATGTCGCTTTTTGCTGAAGCGGAGATTAAGCTTTTTTTTTTTTTTTTTTTTTCCATTGTTGCAATGAGGGGAAAAAAAAATAGGGCCATGGTGTCAAGTAGGAAAGGTTTGTGTTTGAGCGAGGAAGCGTGAGGAGGGTAGGGGCGGCACTTGATCGTACTGTTGCAATGCGTACCAAGGGACGCTGATATGCTCGACTACCGTTTGTTGTTGTATGAGCTGCCATCACAACACCGTCATCTCAAACACCACCACCCATCACTGTCATCACCAACACCACCACTTCAACATCACTATCACCGCTGCCGTCAGCAACACTATTACTTCAGCATTTATCACTCCTGTCATTACCAACACCCGGCACTGTCTTCACCAACAACCACCATTTTTAATACCATCACTACTGTCATCACTACCATCACCAATTTCAACTCTTGATGATTAACAAAAACAAAACACAAAAAAAAAACTGCCTTGTGAATGATCTTTTTCGCTTCACTGGTTTGTTGTATTTGTGATTTTCATTTCTGAAATTATATAAACACGAGGCGTGACTGGAACATACCCTTCCCATGGGCAATAAATGTGAGCAGTCGACGGGTTAGACCTGATAGTACAATGAGGCGAGATTTTCCTTTGCTGACAGTCAATTAGAGCTGTTCCACTGTATCAAACACCTTAAAGCTGACGCCCTTTAAAAGAAGGGTCATCCGTAGTGAATGAGATACCACGCACTCCCTTACGGGTATCAATCAAGATCAAGATTGCAGACTTCCCCGAGTGAGGTGTTTGGTTCCCCTTAGCTTGAGAAAATCCCGCGGAATTACTTACAGCATTTCTTTTGTGTCTGCTCTCACCCTGTCGGGATTTCCGACCTGCACCAGGCCTCTGTAAAGGGTGCGGTCCCCATGGAGAGAGTGAGATCTTTTCTTGAAGACAGAAAAAAGCATACACGACTCCCCGCCTTGTTAATCCATTGGTAATGTTGGCGATAAGCATACCTGTATGTACACTTACCTACAACCACGGCCTTGCTGGGTCTCAGGAGAGAATTAACCGCGTCTTGGTATCTTTATAGCAACTGTGTGAACGTGGTCGCAGCGCATGAAGACCAATGATATCCTGAATTATTTGTCCGTGTAAATCGAACTTTTTTTTTTTTCTTTTTTTTTTTTTTTGTGCGCAGCAACATTTCATCTGTGTGTGTTTGTGCGGTGTGAAGGGAGCTTAACCTCAACTGTCCACTTCCTACCGTGAGATACGCATTCTTTCTCAACAACTACATACTCCCCCGTTCGTGAGGCTGCGTATGTTTCTGCAGCTGTCATTCTCAGCATATTCACATCGTCAGCTTTTTCCATACGTGGACAAAACCGATCAAACAGTCTGCCTGTTATTTGTTCTGTGATTTGTAGAGTTATTGTGTAGTCCCCTGAAAACAACACGTCAGATGTGTGGGACTAGGTAACAGCCGTCCCCATCTTGATTATGTTAAAAAAAAAAAAAAAAAAAAAAAAAAAAAAAAAAAAAAAAAAAAAAAAAAAAAAAAAACCTTGAGATTTTTATTCACATACACTTTTTATTCTGTTTTTAAAGAGATTTTGTTTCAAAGTCTACATACTCCTCCTCTTTCTCTTCAACGATAACAACGATAACCAAAATTAACAAATATACAAAACAGAGTAAAAAAGTAAACTGACCTTGAAATACACAAAACTGACAAATGGATTTATGAGAAAATATGTCTTTGTCAAGCGTCGCAGATAAGCGGAAGATGATGACTGCAATGATAAAAGACGATAGAGTTGACAGAGGTGATGATAATGTTAATGATGATGGGAGAAATTGGTGGCGATTTGATGATAATGAAGATCTGATATTGGTGGTAATAAAATGTGATTATGATCATGGTGATGATGACGATGCCGACAACGCCGATGATGATGATAATGACTACAACGATGATAGTTACGATTATGATATTCATGAAGACGATGATGACGACGACAACAATAATGATGACTACGTACTGATTGACGACGACAACAATGACAACGACATGATGGCAAAGGGGGGGGGGGGGGGGGGGGGGGGCGACTCTGACTACAGTACTGATGATGATGACAACAATGACAACAAAAAAATGATGGACAAAGGGGGGAGGGGGGGGGGGGGGGGGGGGCCCGACTTCGACTGCCAGCAATGATGACAAGATGGACGACAACAATGACAACGAAATGATGACAAAGGGGGGCGTTTTTTTAAAACTACGGTAATGATGATGATGACGACAACAATGACAACGAGAACTGTAATGATGATGATGGTAATGACCTCAATACGATGATGGCAACAGGGCGACAGTGGGCGGCAATGACAAAAACGACGGAAATGAAGGCAAAGAAAGATATGAGCAAACAACGACGACGACGACGTCGATGGTGATGATGATGATGATAACGACAACGACGAGGATGATATTAAACTTTTCAAACTGCCGAGCTCCACAATTTACATGGGGGAACAAAAAAGCGACATGCCAAGTTACATAACTGTCTCCCACTCTCTTCCGTCTCGGTAGTGCTGAATAACATCCAGGGCGTATCAACACGCAAGAAAATGCTTTTGTCAACACCAAAAAAACAAACAAACAAAAACAAAAAACAAAAAAACCAAAACAACCAACCAAAAAAAAAAAAAAAAAAAAAAAACCCTCAGGACATTTACAATTCAATACTAAATTTAAAACTCGATCGTCCCAGCAGGGCATCGAATCTGCTGGTCACAAGTTCACAAGTTGTTTATTTTGGTCCATGAAAGAAAATCATTGTGTGTGGTAACACATTGCAAATCACATCATAAAATACGATGTTAAAAACAATTGAATACAATAACATGAAATAATTATAAGCTTAAAATTAAACATCAACATTCACCACTTATTTACTTACCTACACATCACAATCCATCATCTTCTATCTACACAGACACACACACACACACACACACCATCACACATATGCATTGCACACAGACGTACAGACACATGCGCACCGCACACACGCACAACACATATGCGCGTGGCGCACGCCACACACACACACACATCATTATAAATTAAAATTTGTCGAATAATAGCTATTTTTCTAAAGTGAAACATTGGATGAACATAAGATCAAAGGACTAGATCTCCATTTATATACACCAAACAACAGCACAACGACATTGAATATGTAGTAAAACCATTTGTTAGTACTATTTGTGCCTGTATATGTGTGGGCGTGGTGGCCACACCCATGCTGATTGTGTGAGTGTGCGCGTTGGTGTGTTGTGGAGAATGGTGTGTGAATACACATGTGCAAGTGTGCTGCGTGTGTGTGTGTGTGTGTGTACACATGAATGTGTTGGCGCATGTGGGTGTGCATGTGTCTCTAAGCCATAAACGCAAAGCGAGTGTCTGTGTGTGGTGTGTTGGGGTGGTGTGTGTGTGTGTGTGTGTTTGTGGTGTGTGGCAGAATGGCTGAATGAATGTTGCATTCCGACTTCACATTTTTTTGCAATCATTTTTGTACTGTAAAGTAATGGTGAGAGTGAAAATGCAGTCACTCTTCCACGCTTTCAGTTAAACAGTACCAGTATGGCCGTTGGACTGTTAATCCTTCAGAAGGGGAAGCAGGTTCATCAAGCCAAACCAGAGTCCCCGCCCCGAATCCGAACCCCTGGCAGCTTCCACATTATCAGCCTTTGGTTTTCAATGGGATAATAATCATCTTCATTTCTTGCTTTTGGCAGCAACCCCACTGACTCTTTCTTGTAATCGTTACCAGCAGCACTGACAAACACGGGCTTATTTCGCTATGAAAATGCTTTTCAAACATGGTGTTTCCGCAGAGAAGTGGTTGTCGGAAAAATACGCAGAACAGAGAAAAGGATATTATGTGCGCTGACTCAAAAAGGCATTTGCTGCATGGCAACGCTGCATTTTTGAAAGCCGATACAGTGAATTCAGCCAACAAAGGCAGTTACCTGCCGATGACGCAAGTAAATAGTTAAAAAGAAAAAAACACACAGCGGTGGGGGGGGAGTTGGGAAGAGAACCTTACAGAAAGTCGACCAGAGGTGTTCTTCAGAAAAAAAACCCCCCCCACACTACTTACACCCATTACCATCCATCCACACATCCACCGCGTGCGGCCGCGTGCACGCACACACACGCCATCGCACACCATATACACAACACCCACAACTCCTCGGAGAGTAGGAGAGTATTTCGGCCCTGAAATCCTTGCTTTTACGCGGGCCGGGCGTGTCCAGGTCAGCTCCTGAAGGCACTCTGCTGTAAGACCCAATATATTGGGCGCTCGGCTGACAGGTTCGAACCGGAACCTCCTTGGATGGTTAGATGTCCCCAGGATTTGGTGCTTACCCACGAAGCGATCGGGTTGCCGGTCGCGTTTAGGACAATGTAGCCTAACAAGTATTCCTCCTCGACCAGGGAGACGGAGAGACTCTCTTAGCTGACCTTGCCATGCTTTAAGGGTTGGTCCTACTACCTTAAGAAATCGGAAACGTTTTATGACATAATCGGCGATAAGAGTACGACACCCACCCCCCCCCCCCACCCCCCCCAACCCTTCGACACCCACTCCTCCCCGTGCCTCCAACTTCTCTGGAGAGGAATTGGGTACCTCTAGCTGCTAGCAAGATAGGGCGTACTTCTATCTTGTATCTTCCTATCTTCTCGATGCTATGCGTTAAACGGGGCACAGGGATATTATCAATCAAAATCATTTGTGTGTGATGTCCACGAGCCGAATTACATATTGATCATATTGTACCCTTCCTAATGATCTAGAGTTGGGGGGTAGGAGGATACATTGGAAGTACGCTGTTGCCACCATAGTTAACAAATAGAACAGCAACCCCTTACCATGCTCTG
>JADBJO010002870.1:0-10000 GCA_016801955.1 Conus betulinus
GCAGAGAGGTATAGAAAACGACAGGGAGACACACACACACACACACAAACAACCACACACACACACACACACACACCAACACACACACAACCACACCACCACGCCCAGACCGAGATGGAGAGGATAGACAGGGATGCAAACACACCGAGACAAACAGCGTTAGAGAGAAACATCGAGACATGGAGGGTGGGAATGGAAAGGGGTAGGATTAGGTGGTGTGTGTGTGTGTGTGTGTGTTGTGTGTGTGTGTGTGTGTTGTGTGTGTGTGGTGTGTGTGTGTGTGGATCACCACCCGGACATCCCCCAGACACTAACAGAGGAGCTCTGCCAGAGGAAACGCCAAAGTAAGCTGCCTCTCAGAGCCAATGATTGCAGGTCCGCTGGCAGTGGCTGACAGGTCTGCGAGACACAGAATCGCGACATCTATCATCCGTAGTAGAAAAATCAAGAAGAAGACATACAGACGCCCACCCGCACGCGCGCACCCACGCGCGCATGAACACTCGTTCACACACAACACGCACGCACACACACACACACACGCACCACCCGCACGCACGCACGCACGCACGCACGCACACACTCACGCACGCACGCACGCACGCACACACACGCACGCACACACGCACACACACACACACACACACACGCGCGCGCGCGCGCCGCGCGCGCGCGCGCGCGCACGCACGCACACAACACACACACACACACACAACTGACACAAACACACATTCATTGACTGACTGAAACCCAATTCATTGTCAGATTAACTCAAGTTGGCACTGACCCCCCCCCCCCCCCCCCCCCCACCCACACACACACACACGCACTCACTCTCTCTCTCTCTCTTCTCTCTCTCTCTCTCTCTCTCTCTCTCTCTCTCTCTCTCTGTACACCAAGGCTACAATTTTGCACGTGCAGTTCGCACTTCATAAGCTCCTTACCTTTCCGTCCAATGCAAAAGACTCAGAAAAACCCTGAAGCCTCCTATCTTGCAGGTAGCTACGTACGGCACCGTACCTTTCTAGCCACCTGTGGCTGCTTCCAGCCTATAATCCAGGTATTCATATTGAAAAAAAAAGATAAAAGGAGAAAGTGGCACTGAAATTTGCCTTGTTCATTGCTCTCAGTTGCAGGGAAGGTGCTTGTTCATATGGCCCCTGATTCCGATGTTTCAGGGCCCGACTATGTTTGAAGTATACACACATACACACAGGAACCTGTGTCATCGACTGACCAACAGCACACACATGACCATCGTGGACAGGTCGGCCAGCGCCTCCGACATTGGCCAGTCGACTCCTCCTGCTTTCTTCTCGTTCACCCCCCCCCCCCTCTCCGCCCCCCCCCCCCCCCCCCCCCCCCCACCCCCACCCCCTCGCCCAACCATCAGGATTTCCAAAGGCTTACGGACGTGATGTCGAGGTGGTTGCCGACAGTAGAGACCACCATGACCTGTCAGTCGTAGAGTGTGGAGCTAGGGAGGGAGAGGACTTCAATGGGCAATTCATGGCAGTCATGACTCTCAGGGGGAAGGCCAAGAGGCTAACGGAAGAGGTGGGCGATTGACGCCAACAAAAATCAAGTCTGGAGGAAATCGACAGCTGAACTGACGACTAGGATAAGTACTTTGGAGCGTTAAACGGGCGGTTTGCAAGGAAGATCCAAACATAAGATCATGATTTCTTTTCCCGGCATCGAAATAAAGACAACATAAAAAATAATCCAGAAGTGTAGGCATTGAGGACATGTTAATAGACGAACACGAACTACCCAGGAAGTTGCGTTCGAGTGAGTTCAAACTCACCAGTTATTACCAGATGCTGTTTTTATTATGACAAAGTCGGAATTTGGAATGGTAAACGAAAACCAAATGGCAGTAGTGTTTTCATAGGTGAAGATTTCTCACCTCTTGTGCCTGACGAAAGACGTATAGACTGTCTCCTCATTTTAAAAGCAGTCAGGACAAATGGCCAGAGATGCTTTATGGTCTCCGAACATTTTGTCATCGAAATCCAAACAATGATTTGGATCCCAGTAGAACGAAAGAGGCTGTGTAGGCTGTGGGCCGATCCAGGGCACACAGAGAACCAAAGAAAGTGCAACAACAGGCAGAAGCTTCGGAACATATTTCAGACTGCTGCAGTAATCTCCCGGGAACCTCTGCAATGTGTCAATCAGGTCCTGTGTCAGTTCAGTGGCCATTGGTCTGTCTATTGCCCTTTGCCGCTCATCTCTGTAGGGTTGTATGGTGGACGGATTAAGGAGTTGTATCGTACATGGGCTAGGGTACGTACGTACGTACTTACTGCTATGGCGTGAGCGTCCTTGTGCTGTTCTTATGTTAATTATGTTATGTTAATACCAGGCATTTTCTGGCGTTCCTGTGCCCTCGCCATTTTGTCTCCTGCTGTTTTCTTTACGCCCTGTGCTCCTCACTCACCCCCCCCCCCCTCCTCTCTCTCTTTCTCTCTCTCTCTGTGTCTCTCTCTCTCTCACTCTCTCTCTCTCTCTCTCTCTCTCTCTCTCTCTCTCTCTCCTCTCTCTCTCTCTCTCTCCCCACCCCGATGAAGCAGTAACAAGGGAGAGAGGGAAGCGGGAATACCTGTATTGAAGAAAAGTCTATGATACAGATATTTTTCGCTGTGGTGGCACCTTGCAGCTCATCCTCAATTCCACAGACTATACGGCTGTTTCTCAGACCCCTGCCCTCGTTAGGATCCTTCACATCTATCTTCCCCAAATCTCTCTTCTCCCTACAGTGCACGTATGTCATCATGTCGACTTCCTGAGTCACAGTCGTTTGGCTTCTTTGTTCTCTGTGCAAGACGTAAAAAGCAACTCGAAACATTTATGCACTATCTTGATTTTTTTTTTTTTTCTGCGACAGGTTAATCAGAAGGCCGAGTGTGTCCGGCAAATTCCAGAATGTCGTCTCATGGAAAGATGGCGAGGGCTGTTTGTTTTGTTTGTTTGTTTTGTTTTGTTTTGTTTTCCTCCTCGATATTGTTCAGCGTTTTGGTAGGAGACGATAACCAATGCTGGGCCGTGTTGATGACTTCCTTTGTTGACCTTCTTTGCTGAGTCTGCTCCCTCACATAGAATGGACAAAGAATAAATGAAGAGGTCTTGCTTCTCTACCAATGGCTGTCCGTTCATCGATGTTCACACGTTGTCGGGTACTGTGGATGACCACTGTGCTTTACCCTGAGATCACGTCCATTCCACATGCCTGTGATTGATGCCTTCTTCGCTCTGGTGATACTAGACACTCCCTGGAGTTCTTCCGTTGTCTCCGTCTCTCTGTGTCGATCTCTCTGTCTGTCTGTATTGTCTGTCTAGCTATCTGTTTTTTTTTCTGTCTCTCAGTCTATCTGTTTGTCCTCTGTCTGTCTGTCTGTCCTGTCGTCTGTCTGTCTGTCTGTCTGTCTCTCTGTCTCTCTCTCTCTCTCTCTCTCTCCCTTCCCTCTCTCTCTCTCTCTCTCATCTCTCTCTCGCTCTCTCTCTCTCCCTCCACTCCTCTCTCTCTCTCTCTCGTGTCCTCTGTGTGTGTGTGTGTGTGTGTGTGTGTGTGTGTGTGCGTGGTGTGTGTGTTGTGTGTGTGTGTGTGTGTGTGAATGTGGTGTGCATGTATGTGCAGTCGTGACTTGTGTGTGTATGCGTGTGTATGTGTGTGTGTGTGTGTGTGTGTGTGTGTGTGTGTGTGTGTGTGTGTGTGTGGCACAACACGCATGCGTGTATTGATCTCCCAGCGAGCAATCGTAAAATGTAAAAAAAAAAAAAATCACACACACGCACGCGCGCGCGCGCATGCACGCACTCAGGTACGCACGCAAGCATGCATTCGCACATATGCACACACACACACACACACACACACACACACACACACACACACACACACACATATATATATATATATATATATATATATATATATATATATATATACGTATACACATATACAGATCTAATCATATACAAAGAAACACGTCATGCTGGGAATGTCTGGTGGACCAAAGATTGTGAAGAAGCTGTAGCTCTAACGAAGCTTAAATACAAGGAATATGTTAAAAAACAAAAGTGAGGAAAACCATCAAGAAATGAAGAAAGCAAAGGCACACTCTAACAGAGTTACTGCAAAAGCAAAGCGACTTTACTGGTCATCATTTTGCGCAAGAGAAGTTTCCCAGCATAAAAATCTTCAAAGGTATGGGAAAAGTTTCAAGTTATGAAAAAAAGGGATAAATATTCCAATATATCCTATTAATTTGGAGACTGATAAATTCCCGACTCGTATGAAAAAGCCGAAGCTTTTTTTTTTTTTTTTTTTTTTTTTCTCCTGTCAGGACTGTTCACAGAATACTGTTTTACGCTCACCTTCCTGCAAATCCCCTTCCAGACCTCTTCCACCCCACCTGCCTACTGACGTCAATCGCCAATATCTGTTTAATTTGAAAAGCACAAAACACCGCCTGATTCTACTTTAAATGTAACTACTTTCAAAACAACAGAAATGACACAACATTTTGTTGTTTCCAAGGACAACAAACACACCAGAAACTATGTTAAATTTATACACTTTTTCTTCTACAGAACAGAAAAAATAACCGACATGATTTGCAAGAAGTTATTTTTACGAGAACAGAAAAAAAAAAAATCGAAGATAGCTGAAATCTAGCTGGTTTCAAGACGCTAGAGCATTATCGAGTTTTCAAGGCAAACACTTTTATTTACTTGTAGAGAAATGTACAAACGCAAATGTGTACAGAAAGCATTACTATAAACAGCAGCAATAGGTCAGCAGTTCTTATCTTACATGAACAATTTACAAAGCAGCATTAATTTTACAAAATAAACAACAAATCCAATCTAACCTAATAGTACAAACCAAGCACAAAATTGTGTCTACACTGTCAGTGTCACACATTCACCTTCTCATCCTAATTTTTTTCTATACAGAAGCATAGGAATCAACGTCAACAGTACAAATAAATTACTTGTCCAAAGAGAAACGACGGTTGAATTTTAGCTGCCACGCTCTTGCTCGAAATTATTATAATGATCGCTCTTCAAGTTTACCCAACATGAGAAAATCCTAGGCAAGACTACACACATACATAAACGTGATCATGCGAGCACGCACACACACATACCTCAGTTTTCAATCAAAAGCTTATAACTATGCCATTTGTTATCAAAATCAACATAGTTCATATTTTGTTTTCGCAATGCATTTTTTTCTACTTGATATTTGATTTGTAAATATTTCCTGAAAACAGGAAACAGAGGAAACACCTTTTCAGCTCTGGATTTGTATACAAAGAACTTTGCAGACAAGATAATGTAATCGAATATGATGTCAGTTTTTTAACCGAGAGTCAGTGCCAAACAGGACAAGTTCCTTTGATAATATAATATCAGGTATACAAGAGCAATTGTCCTTTTAAGAAATTATAAAGATCACTCCAAAAGCGTGTTGTCACGTCGCATGTGAAGAATAAATGATCTATGGTTTCCTTTTCACACTTTACAAAACGTGCATTTGTTTATTTTCAGCGATATTCATTTTTTCAAGGACAATATTCGTAGCCAGGATCCTGTGAATTAATCTCATTTGAAACCATTTCAGTTTAATTTCTTTTATTTTGTGTGTGCGAAGAATATATTTTTCCAGTTCAATTCTTTACCTATTTCATTGTTCCATTTCGCACAGCACCTTGGTTGTGCGTTATCTTCATTTAAGATATCATAATAAAGTCGAGCTCCTTTATTTACACTCCATATGATACTGAGAGCTTTTTTTTTTTTAGTGTTCTTAGGTATATTGCTAGTCAATCTGATATTCTTCGTTCGAATATATTTTCTGACAGATTGCACACAACCTAGATATAGCATGAAGTTTGTTTGAACAGCATGCTTGTGCCTGAATTCTTCGTAACTCATGAATGACCCTGTTTGGTCTACCAAATCTGCAATACGATATACATCTTTGTCTCTACCCATTCCTTGAAACATATAGTTT
Source organism: Conus betulinus (assembly GCA_016801955.1). Lineage (NCBI taxonomy): Eukaryota > Metazoa > Mollusca > Gastropoda > Neogastropoda > Conidae > Conus > Conus betulinus. The sequence continues at coordinate 6,026 of JADBJO010002870.1, forward strand.
TCCCGTCTAGTTTAATGTTTTTATTGTAAAAAAATGTTTTCAGCCAAGAATTCGCTGGGATCCTCAATACTTACTTTATTACCAAAAATTTCATACGCTTGGAAAGTGTCTTTCCAAAAGGCATTAGTCTCTTTTTTGGTTAACTGGTAAAGCATAGCCATATTTCTCAAGATTTTTACCAAAGGATACATTTTTTGTATCACAGATTTCCATTTATGATCGCTAACTTTAAGTTTTCTGATCCATGTAAGTTTTAATGCCATTGTCATGTGCTTAAGTGAAGGTATTCCTAATCCTCCGTTTCTTACATTTTTTACTGTTGTTTTTCGGGCTATCCTATCTTGTTTGTTATTCCATACAAATTGAAAGCATTGCTTTTGAAGCTTATCCATTAAGCTGTTTGGTGGGTTAGGTAGCAGGATCCAAAGATATATCATTTTGAGAGGATCAATGATTTTAAAACGGCTACTCTGCCAACAGGTGTAATAACTCTCTTACTCCAGACGTTGAATAATGATTTTATTTCGAGAAATTTGTCATTGTAATTCAGTTCCACGCAATGTGATAGTTCTGGGTAAACCATATTCCAAGGATCTTAAACTGTTTTGGATTCCAGTCTATTTTTAGGTGGGGCATATATCTAGTCTTTGAAAACACTTTGCTTCCCAGCCAAACTGCCTTTGTTTTTTCGATATTCATGTACAACCCAGATACTTTTGCAAATTTGTTTAGTCGCTATTGAATGTTCAAATGATATTCTGTCCCCTTCATTTGTCAACTGTGTATCATCTGCAAACTGAGACAGCTTGTGTTCAGTTTGGTTAATATGTATTCCCTTAATGTTTTTATTTTCCCTGATCATAATAGCTAATATTTCTGCGGACAATATAAATAAATAGGGAGATATGGGGTCACCTTGTCGACAACCTCTTTGTATTTCAAACCATGTTGAGCTCTGACTGTTTACTATTACGGAGGATTTAATCCCCTTATGAAAGGTCGTGATCCAGCGACATATATCTTTACCAAATCCAAATGATTTTAATGTCTTCAACATAAATTGCCAATTCAAGGGAATCAAACGCCTTTTCAAAATCTATGGAGATCAGCATGCCTGGGAGTTTCTGTGTTTCTAAATAATGCATTAAATCATAGATTAATCTAATGTTGTCCCCTATATATCTATTCGTCATGAACCCCGTTTGATCCTCATTGATTAATTTAGGAAGTACAGTTTTGATGCGATTAGCTATGCAAGAAGACCCTATCTTATAGATAACATTGAGCAAAGATATTGGTCTCCAGTTTTTTTTTTTATTAATTCTTTAGACTTGTTTCCTTTGGGGATGCATGTAATTATTCCTTCTTTTTGCGTATTGGATAATTCCTCATTTTGAAACGACTGGTTTAAAGCTCTAACTACAAAACACCCAGTTGTTTCCAGAATACTTAAAAAATTCCGTTGTGAATCCATCAGAACCAGGACTTTTCCCATTCTGCATGTTTTTAAGAGCACATCCTGCCTCCTCAAGTGTTATTTCTCCCTCAAGCGATTTTTGTTCTCCCTCTGTTAATTTTGGTATTTCTTCAATCAAGTCCATGATCTCACATTCTTCCACTTTTTTCTCTCTGTGTACAGATTTTCATAAAATGCTTTCACTTCCATCAGGATTTCATCAGATTTGTGTACTATTCTGTCATCTGTTACTAATTTGGACATATGTTTACTAACGAAGTGTCTCTTTTCCAAATTACAAAAATATTTAGTTACCTTTTTCACCCTCGGCCACCCATCTTGCTTTTGATCTTATTAAAATTCCCTGCATTTTTTTTCATCTCTTGACGTGGGGCTTTTTCTCTGCTTAAGCAATTTTAATTTCTGCATGTCGTCCTCGGTTTTATCTTCTTTTTTTCTTCTATTTCCGCTATTTGACGCTCTAAACTGCACTCCTTTTCTTCTCTTTGTTTCTTTTTCATTGTTGCATATGCAATCGTTTTTGCTCGGATTTTCATTAACAAAAAATCCAAGAAAACGTTGACAGGCACTGTTAGCTGTATATCAACTTTAGACAGATCTTTTAGGTGTGCTTTGTCAAAATGAGCTGCAGCATATTCTTCTGTAACGTTATCAATTACCTCGTTAATTTCATCTAAAAACTTACGATCTCGGAGCAGAGAATTATTAAATTTCCAATATGTGTTTATGAATGGTTTGTTTATCAATTCTAATTTTAAACTAACCATGGAGTGATCCGATCGATATCCATATTGAATATCAGGATCTTCCACATAAAAAATCAGGTATTCAGAAATTAAGAAAAAGTCTAATCTACTTTGTTTAAGAGGCTTATCTTTCGCCAAGTGTATCTCCTGCTATCAGGGTTATATTCTCTCCATGTATCTGATAACTGCAGTTCGTTCCATCATGTTCAGAACTGCATCCTGAGCTTTGGGATTATTGTTATGTTTATAATTATCATAATCAATGGAAGGATCTAATACAAGGTTCCAGTCTCCAACTGCTATGATGTTACGGGTTTTTAAAACTTTCTATAATATTTTTCAGGTTTAAATAGAAGTCTGGGTTGTCTCTATTAGGTCCGTATAGGTTAACAAGAAGCAGATCATGTTCCATATATTTAAACAGAATAATTATAAAGTTACCATCGGTCTCTGTGTATCTTTTTTTATCTTAAATTCAAACGTGTTATTGACATAACGATACGCCTCTAGAACTAGAAGTATTAGAAGAAAAAACATTTATAGCCCCATTCCGATGCAACAATGTGTTCAGATTTTCTTATCAAAGTGTGTGTCTTGTAGACAATAATTGAGTGTGATTTTTGTTTGAGATACTGGAATACGTCGCGTCTTTTCTGATTATTACCTAATCCTTGGCAATTTAGAGACGCGATAGAAATGCTACCCATGACTAGAATTGACATTTGACAATAATCGACAAGTATTACTTACAGAGAGCGGTGGCTTTGAAGACAGACCTGTTATCTTAGCACCGGACAACATTCTTTGCAAGATGTATAACATTCTTTGCAACCTATCAATATTGCTAATGTATATACTGACACGGGTTGTATACATATAACATGAGAAACAAAACATGGGAAAAATCATAAATAAAGCAATGGTAACAATGTTAAAAGTGTGCACAGCACCTGAAGTCTTCACTTGAACGCCGTTCGTTAACATGAGTTACAAGTCCTGATAATTCACATTCAAATGTATATAATGTTCTATCTTATGTGCCAAAAAGGACAAAAAAAAAAAAAAAAAAAAAAAAAAAAAAATCAACAAAAAAAAAAAAACACCACAAACAACGTGTACATAACTATACAGCATACAAAAGCAACACATCGCATTGGAAGCCCATCCCCTTCCTTCGAATGAACATCATCACATCACCAAAAATCATCAATTCCATATCGCCCCCCACCCCCCTCCCCCCCGTCACCATCCTTCGTCTGTAACACATCTACGTCACCAAACCACCATTCTCCCTACCATCGACCCGCCACCTCCTCCACTCTGTACATCCATAAACTGGCGCAAAAAACCGCCAGACGAAAAACTAAACCTGCTTGAGAACAAGTCCGTGCACAAAGTGTTCATCAATCAATTTAAAGAGTGCGCCAGCAAAGCAAACAGTTGCAGATGATAAACATGATAGTAGTAGTAGTAGCAGAGGTAGCAGTAGTAGCAATCCTAAGGAGCCACAACAATAATGATGATGAATGAATAAATAAATAAGAGAGAGAGAGAGAGAGAGAGAGAGAGAGAGAGAGCGAGAGATTGAGGCGGGAAAGGACAGCAGCAGCGACAAGGATGGGAAGGGTAGATAACAGATTCTCCCAGACTGTAATAAAGGCCCACCACACCCACCCCATTAATGGGGGGGGGGGGGGGGGGGGGGGGAGAGAAAAGGGGGGACAAAGGGTGGCTGCGACGGCACAAAGCGTC
>JADBJO010002870.1:22500-30000 GCA_016801955.1 Conus betulinus
TGTGTGTGTGTGTGTGTGTGTGTGTGTGTGTGTGACAGGGTAGATGAATGCACATACGTTTTATGTGAGAGTGAGGGGGCGAATGAGTGAAGAGGAGGGATAGGTCTCAGATGTGTCTGTGAATTCCATCTGGGAATACTCGAACTGAACTTTTCAGCTTTGGGTTTGCCGCAATATGCATCACATTAGGATCTCGATGGAGCTGTCGACAGATTACTTCCAACCTATCAGACAGTTCTAATCAATGTGTCTGTGAATCGAAATTTGCATTTGTCAGTGTGTGGAGCTTGGAACTGACTAACATATCAAGAATTCATTAACTACATTCAACAGTTTCGAAAATTCTTCCCTTCAGTGAACCAACAACTGACACACGATCCGTCAATTCATAAAGGGCGTTCTCATGGAACTTGGCTGTTTTGTCTATATTTACAGTCCTTAATATTAATCGTTTAAACATTCTGGAGGAATTGCAGTTGGGAAACAAACCTTTACTGAAAATGTGCTTGAGTTTCCTCATGACAAAAAAAAAAAAACCCGATTCAGTCTGTTTTCAGATAATGTAAAAGAGATGCGCCACAGTCTATGTTGACTATTTATTAAATAGTGCCGTGTACCTTCTTCTGGAAGAGGATGTTATCCTTGATCTGCACCAGTCATTGGTTTCCTCCTTCTGTTATATGCTTGGGGGATAGGGGAGGGGGGGGGGGGTGAAAATATCAATGTATTGGACAAAACTGCAATTATTTTTTCAAATGTGTATCTTACTGAAAAGGAGCGTCACGAAAAATCTTATGTATGGCGACATGGAGTTTTTACCCACAACTAGTCTTTTGTTGTTTTTTGGTTGTTAAAAAAGAGGTTACTATGGAGTAGAATTTCGAATGTTAAAAAGGATTACATGTCGAAATCTTGGTCTACCTTTGAAGGACTATGTCTTTAAGTTATGGAGAGAAAGTTAGAGCAAGTTAATAGGGTTTTTTTTTAATTTATTTTTTTAGTTAGGCGTGGAAGTATGTATTGGTTAGTCATCTTATTTCAATCATGATCTTATTTTCATGTGTAAATGTAATGAACATTACCTTAAGTTTTAGACATGGTTAGATGTTTTTCTGTTCCACAAGAGGTACGTATTTAAAAAAAAATGTGACATGAATTCCAAGTGTCATTTCATGGACTATCTGTATCATGGGTCTGTTGGGTCTTTGTTGTCATTTGGTGTTGCAATGTTGTTAAAGACGTCTTTACGCGTTCAAGAAACTGATTTAAGCATATGGTGCGGGTGACCCTCTAAATCGAGTTACTGTATGTATTTCTATGAACTCATCCCTACCCCGTCAGGGGTTACAGATGAATCAAATCTTGTAATCTAAATCTCAAGTGCGGACTGGGGGGGGGGGGGGGGGGGGGGGGATGGGTGGGAGTGGGGAGGGGACTTGCGAGCGTGGATGTGTGTGTGTGTGTGTTGGAGGAAGGTGATTGGGAGAGAGGGGGGGGGGGGGGGGGGGGGGGGGAGGGACAAACAGAAGGACAGAGAGAAAGAAGCTGACAGACCAGTGAGAGAAGGTAAAACAGCATCACGTCTTATTCCCTTCCTACACATCTGCAGTCACCTCAGCTTTGCCCCAAGCCCCCCCCCCCCCCCCCCCCCCCACCCCCCCTTCCCCTTCCCTTCCTGCTCCCCTCCATGTCTTTGCCATGATTCTTGCCTACGCACACGGGAGTTAGTCGACAAGCCACAAACCCATTCATTTTCCAGCGCGTGCGCAGTGGCTGTCTGGCACTTTGCTTCCGTTGACGGAGGGGCAGGAAAGATTGTGACCAAAGAAGAAGGGCATAGTGCTGGATACGGGTGACGTGGAGAACAAAAGGTGGGACATCGGCAGGGGTCCAGAAAGTGGAAAACGCCATCAGTCAACGGAGTCGGCTGCGAGGCACAGTAGTTACGAAAAGTTTCTTTTAGAGGAACAAAAAAAATAGACCAAAGGGGGCCGGGGGGGGGGGGGGGGGGGGGGGGGGGGGGGGGGGAGCTGGGTAAAGGTAGAAGGTAGGATGGGTCTTTGTAGTGGGTGGGTTGTGGGAGGATTTGGGGTGTTTGAGGGATAGGCAAACAGCGGAGACGTCCAAAAGAGCCAATAACTTCAAATCATGAGTCCAAATGTGCGAGGTTAAATGTCAAAGACATGGGTGATATAAATATCAAAAACCTGAATGTTTTCTTTCCACAGCATAGACGCTTCACGTGATTCACTGAACTTGAAGTCTTATGAAATTCTCCCTCCTTGTGCAAAAGCCTCTTTCTATCAAAATGTTGAACCTGATTGATTACAGTCTAATGGTTCTGTATGTTTCTGCTTATGTAAGAGCGTTATGCGCGTCTACATCTGTGTGTGTGTGTGTGTGTGTGTGTGTGTGTGTGTGTGTGTGCGTGTGTGTGTGTGTGTGTGTGTATCCGTGTGTGTGTGTGTGTGTGTGTGTGTGTGTGTGTGTGTAGAGCGTGTTATGTGTGTGTGGTGGTATTTATGCGTCTGTCCACGTGTGAATGTTTTTTGAGTTCCTGCGTGCGCATGCACACTTATGAGTGTTTGTGCAATGTGCATGAACGTGTGTCCGATCGAGAACGTACAATACTTCTATGGAAATCTCTCTTTCCTTGAAATAAAAGAAACGTAAAAGGAAACCAGTGCTCACAGAGTATTTCAAATACCAATATGAATAGTTCGTGTCTGTCGAACACATTTAACAGTGAGCAACTGGACTTCAAAAACGAAACTGAAAAACAAACGTCTCTGTCAACATCAATATAGCCTTTTAACAATACGACCAGAAAGTAATTTCTAGATGTCCCTTTTTCGTTCACCTTGGGAAAGGGACGGAGAGAGAAGGGACGGCAAGTTGGAGAGTTGATAGGAAGGGGAAGCGGGGTGGGAGGAGGGGGGGGGGGGGCGGGGGGGGGGGGGGGGGGGGGCGCAGGAGATGGGGGAAAAGGGGGTGGAAGAGCGAGTCGAAGATTAACCTTTGCATGGCGTCAGAGCTTGTCACTTTACTCTAGGAAGCTGTGTGGGTTGCCCCTTGGAATCAGCCGGATTTGTCTTTGATAAGAACAAAACGACAGTACCCGCACCAGAGGATGCTTCCAACAACATTAACAACAAAAAAACAAATTGGAATCGCGATAGAATACTGGCATTGGATTGCTTCAATACGTGGGATTGTTTTGGTCTGTCGTTTTGTTTTCGAACCCTGAGAAGTTTTAACTGACTCAGTGGTATGAAGACGAAGATTGAATGTGTGTGTGTGTGTGTGTGTGTGTGTGTGTGTGTGTGTGTGTGTGTGTGTGTGAGAGAGAGAGAGAGAGAGAGAGAGACAGACAGACAGACAGACAGACAGACAGACAGACAGACAGACAGACAGACAGACAGACAGACAGAGAGACAGAAGAGAGAGAATGAGGGAGACGGGGGGGGGGGGGGGGGGGGGGTGTATGGATACAGACAGACAAACAGACAGAGGTGAAAAGGACAGAGGTGCTCAGGTCAAAGGAAGCCTGAAATCATCCCGCAAATTTATAGGTGGGATTTACACACAGAAAACGAGGACGGTGTTAGCATCTCTCTCTCTCTCTCTCTCTCTCTCTCTCTCTCTCTCTCTCTCTCACACACACACACACACACACACACACACACACACACACACACACACACACACACACACACACACACACACACACACATACACAACAAAAGCAAAAAAGCAAAATCAACCACAAACAAATCATACCTACAACAAAAACAGAAACACACCTAAAAAGTCTTTACGGTTTGATTTAATATTTAACTATAAAGCATAGATGTGGAAAAAAAAAAAACATACGAGGTAATGCCATGGGGCAAAACATCACTAGATATGAGTAAAGAAATTTAAACTCTCTATTTGATCCACTAGCCACGCTTACTTCTCTCTCTCTCTCTCTCTCTCTCTCTCTCTCTCTCTCTCTCTCTCTCTCTCTCTCTCTCTCTTCACTCTCTCTTCCTTCTCCCTCAGTCTCTCTCTCTCTCTCTCTCTCTCTCTCTCTCTCTCTCTCTCTCTCTCTCTCTCTCTCTCTCTCTCTCTCTCTGTTTCTGATATCACCGGGCACACTATGTACTGTAAATGTTGGGGTTGTAAAGTGGATGCCTGAAGGTGGCAGAGGTCCCCTCGTCCATCTCCATCAGACGGCGACACCAGATGACCCTGGCTTAGGCATGGCCATCACGGCGCTTCAATCAGCCCCAGGAGACTCACCTTTAGGGGCTGTACACTCTCTCTTTCCGTCCCCTGTGTCCTCAGCTTTAGGTCTTTCTCTGTCTTGATCTCAGTCTGTCTCTCGGTCTTTCTGTATCGTCGTCCCTGTCTCAGTCTCTCTCTCCGTCTCTTTCTGTCTTGTCTTTTCTTCAGTTTGTCTGTCTTTCTGTCTATCAGTTGTCTGTCTGTCTGTCTGTCTGTCTGTCTGTCTGTCTGTCCGTCCGTCTCTCTATGTCTATCTGTCTCTCTGCCTGCCTATTCTCTCTCTCTCTCTCTCTCTCTCTCTCTCTCTCTCTCTCTCTGTCTACATATCTGTCCATCCGTCTGTCTGTCTATGTCTGTCTGTCTCTCTGTCTCTCTGTCTGTCTGCCTATTTCTCTGTCTGCCTGTCTGTCTCTCTCTCTCTCTCTCTCTCTCTCTCTCTCTCTTGTCTCTCTGAACGAGAGAGAGAGAGAGAGAGAGAGAGAGAGAGAGAGAGAGAGAGAGAGAGAGAGATCTCAAGAGAAAGAAGGGAGAGAGTCACAGACACACAGACAGAGAGATAGAGAGAAAGGGTGTCTCTTAGTGTGTATGGGTGTGCATATGAGGAATTTGGATTTGTGTGAGTGAGTACAAGCGTGCGTGCGTGAGTGAATGTGTCTGTGTGCGTGTGTGTGTGTGTGTGCGTGTGCGTGTGTGTGTGTACAAGCGTGTGTGCGTGCGTGCGTGTGTGTGTATTTGGCTAATTTGTGTTTGATACTTTTTACATAAACATTTAATCCATTGTTTTTCTTTTGTATTTTGAATGCTTTGTCTTCAGGCTCGACCTAACCGTTGTTGCCATTTAAAATATTTCGTATTTTCAATCACCCTGTCTTGACATCTGTTTTTCCCTATGTTGCTATTCTTTTCCTGCTGAAGTCTTACGATCATATATCACAAATACAATATATACGGCCATCTATAGTCGGCGGTAGGTAATATTTCTGAACATTACTGGCTGAATCAGTTAGCTGACCATTGTTCTCAATAACCATGGTAATACTTTAAATTTACTCGGTTTTGTGGAAACAAGATAAAAAAAAAAAAAAAAAAACGACACGTGTCTTACTTAGAATCAACATTACCTTGCTATGAGATAGTTCGAAAAAAGAACATCCACGCCAAGAGAAAAGGTCACCACCAAAGTAACAATTTCAATCAGACTGCGTCTCTTAAAACCTATTATGTAGCGTCACTACGGAGAGAACTGCAGCGTAAAAATTCTAAACCAGGTCTAAACACAATTTTAAATGTTTGTGATAGTGTACCGCCAAAACACAGGTTGACAAACGAATGTGTTGTCTACTACATGAGTTGGGTTCACACACAGATGGTTGTATTGCAGTGACTGAAGAATGTTCAAATCTTAGTGTTATCACCAACTTTAAGGCGCACGGGGAAAACCATTTTATGTGGAACATTGTATTATTTATCTTTAGATAGAAAGCCCTTCTTTTTACTTCGTACCTTATTTTGAATTGTGGTCTGATAAAATCCATGTATACAAACAAAGGCTTTCCCAGTGCCAGGGAAATGTAATGATTTGGGGATAATAATTAACAAAAAATTCTAGCTCCGAAACTACAAAAGAGATATAAAATGAAATATGTATGATTTTTTTTAATTTTTCCCTGCTGCCCCGTGTCACGCCGCGAGCAGGCCGCGCTCCCCTCTCGCGCTGACTAACACGTCACTGGCCACTCGCTTACAGTGCAGAGTAAACACTACGCTGGCTCGTTCGACGCTGGTAACCAGTCAGCTGAACACACTCTTGAGATCGCACAGCACGACTCAATAACTGACGAATATGGTCGGCAGTTCCATCACTATCATCATTTCACCTTCATGCTCGAGTGAGTCGTTGAATTAAAGATTATTATCTTTGTCCAAAATGATTAGCAGAGCCTGCTAAGCTGTGTAAGTACGTTGATTTGGTCACTACGCTCGTCGAAGGTTGCGCCGCCATCTTTGCAAACGAGACAAAGTGCTGGCTGGTCATCCAGTCAGTGATGAGAAGAAATGGTCTTTCCCCTCACGCGTGGTCATTTGCATATCATTTTAATACTGCAGACATATAAGGCTTACTATGCACACGCTATTTCAGTCCTTTGATAGGAATAGTAACGAATGAAAATTCAAGAAAAATGCGTGACGTCAGTGGACGGCCCATGGGCACAGGGAGTGCATTTTTACTGCGGCGTCAGCTGACGGCTTAAAGGGACTCTACGGGTGTTAATACAGTCGAGGACTTGGTCAGTAACAACAGCTGTGATACTGCCGAAATAAACGAGATCTTCAGTGAATGTTGTGTCCGTTATGACATGCATGATTGAGACGTTTGTCCTGAGAAGGGATATAATTGTGTGTAGACATATCATAGAATCATAAAAGGTGTTACAGATTCTGTATGCATACTGCAGACAGTACTTAGTCAATGTGACAAAGATTCCTTTTTTTTTTAATTCTCTGTTTTCATGTATAGGTTGTTATCTGCAAAAGGCATCTTTTTCAATCTAATTTATATACAGTATATTGAATGTTCAATAATGATATCTCCTTTTAAACCAGAGGCTGTGTTCGAGCTTCTTCGCTGTTTGATGAAACAACTTTATGACAGAAATGCCTATAAGCATGAACAGCTATACCCAGAATCTCTTCAGGTCTGGAGACACTGGAACGCAAGATCACGCGTGTGTCTGTGGATACATTACCAATGCTGTTGCCTTCTATTCATGGTCTGAGGCCTTGACTTTATGGAACCAATGTAGTTCAGGAGCTGAGGTTAGTTTGGTAATGCCTTGTAATCCTGCTCCACAGACTGTCTACCCTTTACGCTTGTTTTCAGGTTTGTTGAGTCCTGATTTTATTCCAAACAAATTTTAAAACATGTTTTCTGTTGGTAGTTGGATTTAACAACAGCGAGCACGACTGACTTATCCGTAATGAAATGAATTATTTCCATACAGTGTCACCCCTCTTGGAGTTATTAATCCCTTACTCCGTGTCTTAAACGGAAATCTCATTGCGGATAGTTTGTCTTCGTAAGTATACGAATCGGCTGTCAACCACACCCCTAGTATTTTTATTCAGAGGAATCCCTTTCTGTTTGAACAAGGCACATGTCTTATATTGTTTTGCTACAGCCTAGCCAAACTGATTGAGGCTTTTTTCAATACTCATCAATAATCCCGTCTT